>JAKNSH010517888.1:0-10928 GCA_027790015.1 Cymbopogon flexuosus
TTTTCATCGGAAAGAGGTCTACGAAGACTTTTGGGAAAACGTCAACGTTTGCTGGCTTATTTGGCAAAGAAAAATAGAGTACGTTATAAGAAATTAATCAGTCAGTTGGATATTCGGGAGAAGTAATTTAATCGTTCGAAGCTTCCCGGCAAGACGGCAGATTTATTCTATGATTTGAGACATTTTTGTAAGATTGAATTAGGATTCTAGTCACTTATTTCTGTTGAGCTCATACTGTAATTAGATTAACTCAAGTTAATGCCTCCAATAGAGAATTCGTAGAACGGACGAACCAAGCTATGTAAATGTCTTACTTGTGTATAAAAGAAAGCCGATAGTTTAAAATCCAGCTGTCTTAAACATGATATAGAAAACCTGAGGCACCCGTGTAAGAATAAAACTACTAGTGTTTATCATTTTGTTTCAGTATTCAGGCAGGTCGCTTGCAATCCTCTCATTTTAACAAAAATATATTAATCCAAGGAAAAAAAAAAAGGCCAGAGACAGTTGTGCTGTCGTACACTTGTATCTATTATCTTGAAGACTGCGGATGAAACAGAAAGGTTTGTAGTTGTCAAAGTCAAAACCCAGCAGGCTGCAGAGTCACCTGTTAAACTGACATTATCGCTGACCTTTCAGACCAACAGCCGCCCGCCCGTGCCATGGCATCACATCACATTGAAAAGGAAAGCTCATATAGCATCATATTGTCAAAAGTTTATCGTACCAAAATGGTACTGGTGTACGGTTCTTGTTGTTTAGTCCAAGTCTGGCTGCCATTTTTTTTCGGCAAAATTTTCAATTGCTTCATGATTCAGTTGATCTTCAATGGATTTACACAACGTCATGTCATGTCTCAACTTGTCAATGTGGAACGACGCATCAACGAAGGCTTGTGCATTCCTAATAGCCCTTCACAGTTGCACTTCCGGAGTTGTGTTCAACAAGAAGCATGAGCTATTGAGCTTGGGTCAAATCTGGAGCTTCTCATGGCGATGGGCACAAAATATGGCAGTTCCAGGCAGAATCAACTGCTATGTGTTGGTTCGATACTGCGAGGAAATTGGAGAACCACTGGCCACAACATGATCCCGATCAAGCTGTTTCTTATATTCAAATTCTGAAACCAGAGAGAGTACAGGGGCAAGAGGCAAGCACGCGCAAACTGTTCTGAACAACAAGCTGATGGAACAAACCAACCTTATAGGTAACAACACCAGACACACTCACATACCCATGACAATATACCGAGCTAGTCTATACTATGTTGGCTCATCGATCCAACACTTTTTTCGTCATCATCATCATCATCTTCATCTTCACACATCACACACACGCACGCACGCACACCACCGTTTTATTCATCCGGATCCATCGTTTTAGTTCAGAAGTTGGGGCCTGCGGCGAGGATCTCGTCAGTCAGGCTGCTGTCGTCCCCGATCTTGTAGCTGGCGAACACCTCGAAGTTCTTCTTGAAGAGCCCGGCAAGCCTCAGGAGCGTCTCCTTGTACGCGGCCTTGTTCGTCCACTGCACAAAAAAATTGTCAAGTTACGAGAAAATCGGTAACTGTTCTGTTCTCAACAGGCTGCACTGCATGGTTCAAGATGACGACTGATGAAGCGAGCTGGTGAGTGTCAGAGGAGCATACGGTGTTGATTGGGTCGAGGATTTCCGACGGCACGCCCTTGATCTCAGTGGGGATCTCCAGGCCAAAGACCTCCGTCTTCTGGTAGTTGGCGGTGAGGAGCTCGCCGGAGTGGATGGCGTCGATGATCTTCCTGGTGTAGGGAAGCCTGATCCTCTTGCCCACGCCGTACCTGACATTACAAGTGACCGTCCACAACGAACGCATGGTTGGTTTACATGACGTAGACAAGCTTTGCAAATGCAGGACGGAACGAAGCAAACCATGACGTCGTACGTACCTGCCACCAGACCAGCCGGTGTTGACGAGCCACCCGGTGGCGCCGTACTTCTGCATCTTCTCGGCGAGCATGGCGGCGTACTTGGTCGGGTGGAGCATGATGAAGGCCGCGCCGAAGCAGGCCGAGAAGGTGGCCTGTGGCTCCTTGATGCCGTCCTCCGTGCCGGCAACCAGGGCGGTGTAGCCGCTGATGAAGTGGTACATGGTCTGCGCCAGGTTCAGCTTGCTCACCGGCGGGAGGACACCGAAGGCGTCGCACGCCAGGAGGATCACGTTCTTGGGGTGCGGACCGACGCAGGGTATCTTGGCGTTGGGGATGTACTCGATCGGGTAAGCAGCACGAGTGTTCTCTGCAATGCAAGAACAACAGCAACGCCATGAGATCACACAAGAATGAGTTTTTGTGATGCTTGTGAGTTGTGACTGAAAAAATGAGTCGGTGTATCCAGAACATGACATTTACCGGTGACAGATTTGTCGGCATAATCAACTTCACGAGTATGCTCATCGAAGACAACGTTCTCCAGCACTGCAGAAGAACACATTCAGTTACCCAATTCAGATTCAGCTTCAGCCATGGTTCGGTTTGAAATGCCACTTGATGAAGAAACCGAAAGTTGAGACAATTACCAGTTCCAAACTTGATGGCGTTCCAAATATCAGGTTCTTTCTCCTGCGACAGGTCTATGCACTTGGCGTAGCAGCCGCCCTCAATGTTGGACACGCCATTGTCGCTCCAGCAGTGCTCGTCGTCGCCGATCAGAAGCCTATTGTGATCCGTCGACAGCGTCGTCTTCCCGGTACCTGTTGTACGTGAGAAATCCAGAGTTCCAAAATCAGCAGATAGATATACATATACATGGCAACGCATTCAGAACACATACAGTAAAGTATAGGTCAGTCAGTCAGTGACGCTATCACATAACAGCAAACTGAAGCATCTACTGCTGGAGAATGTATTTACAGAGATAAGATAAGATAACGTGAGATGCGACATGGGCAGGTGACGGCGGCACCACAATCCTCTCGGGATCCATGTTACTGTTACCTGAGAGCCCAAAGAAGAGGGCGACGTCACCGTCCTTGCCCATATTGCAGCCGGAGTGCAGCGAGAGGATGCCGCGCTTGGGCATGAGGTAGTGCATGACGCCGAAGAGGCCCTTCTTCATCTCGCCGGCGTACTGTGTGCCCAGGATCACCATCTCCCTCCTAGCGAGGTTGATGTCTACGCTCGTCGACGACGTCATGTAGTGCGTGTAACGGTTACAGGGGAACTGCCCGGCGTTGTAAATGGTGAAGTCCGGCGTGCCGAAGCTCTCCAGCTCCTCGTCCGTCGGCCGGATGCACCTGCGATAGATGCGACCCCCATACGCCCATGATTCCAGTTACTTACTTGCTTGCTTCTACAGCTTTATTTCTTTGCTAGGGACTTAGTACCTCCCGCAACAGGATTCATTATTTACAACAAGACATGTTTATTTATTTATATATGTATATATGTAATGTCTTGGGTCGTCGTCGAGATGAACTTATCTGGGCGTTGGAGTGTGTCACGAGCAACGACCTAAGGAAGACGATAGTAATAGTATTGACAGAGTGGCAGCGTGTCGGCACTGTTGGCTTACATGTTGTGCATGAAGAGGGAGTGGTAGGCCCTGGCGGAGATGATGCGGACCTTGATGCGGTTCTCGGGGTCCCAGTTGAGGAACTGGTCGTTGACGAACACCTTGTCCAGGGAGTTGAGGTAGTCCACGGCCCTCTCCCTGTTGGTCAGGAACGTGTGCTCGTCCATCTCGATGTTGGGCGAGCCCCTGCAATTGTAAAACGGGTGTCAGTCATCAGCAGCGAAGCAGAGGCTGCAAAATATGGTGCCGATAGAGAAGAGATCGAGCACACTACTCACTTGCCCCACCACAGCTCCTGCGCGGCGGCCTCGTCCTTGACGACGCGCTTGTCCCTGGGCGACCGCCCGGTCTTGGCGCCCGACAGCGTCGCCAGCGCGCCCGTCGACGTGATGAACGACCCCTTCTCGTACTTGATCGCCTGCTCGTACAGCTCTGTTTTTTGTTTGGTTTTTCATTTGATGACAAGCACCGCAACAATGGCAAAATTAAGCGTCCATCAGAATTCAGAAGCTAGTCTCTCGCAACGCAACTGAAGAAGTTGTGCAGGCATGCGATGCGTATTGCGTACCTCCAGGCGACAGGTTGTAGAGGACATGGGTGAACTTGAGGGAGCTGTCGCTGACGGCGATGGTGGGGGCGGCGGGGTGGTGGTGCTGGTGGTGCGCCTGCGGCGTCGGCGGCGCGCCCTTGGCGGCGGCCTCGCCCTTCCTGGCCGGGTCGCCCTTCACCACTTTCGGCCCGGTTTCACGTGTCAGAGACGCCAACGACGCACTGCATCATCCATCACCCAAAAAATCGGGGAAAAAAAATGTTAACGCTTTGCCACTAGCACTCTGGCTTAGGCTCCCGATTATCAGCACCAACGCACAAAGTGATGCGCGAGATCCGTGGAAATTATACTAGGTTTCCTTGTGGAGATACAGAAGCAAGTTGCGCGCCTGATGGCGACGGCGGTGTCGCGTCAGGTTCAGGTAAGGTGCGTCTTTGTACGTATGCTTGTTCGTTACAGTACGTGCCAACCACCACATCACCTCATCTATTTCTATCCTCTCCTCCATCCTTTCGTTTTTCTTTTCTTTTAGAAATATACAAATAAAAATATATAAATAAAGGGAAAAAAACAGTTCAGCCTGCCATAGGATTGAGCACCACAAGTCCAGACAAGGCTACTCCTACATCTTATAGGGAATGGAAATAAGGAGGAACCTATTCGATGCGATAAGACCGTGTTCGATGCTGCGACCATGTGGATGGATACAACATGACGGTTTTTTTGGTGCTGTGCACGGGAGGCTACGTGATGCCGCTGCCGCGTGGATGCACTCGGGTGCGCGCGCGCGGTTCACGCGGAGCGCCCGTGGCGCGACGCCTTTCTTGTGCCGGTGTTTTTGGGTCGAAAACGACGTGGGACGGCAGGTAAACTGATCTTGCCACCAGTGTCGTGTGGATTAGGATACTGTAACTGCAAGCGTCACCATAGTTTTGCTTCTCCATTTAGCATTTGATTTATTTTATTATTATTTTTATCTGTAGAGATACTTAGGACTTAGAAAATGTTGAGGACTTCGGCTAGGTGATATGTCACGAGGGCCCACGCGGCAGTGTCTTTGTCAAAGTAGGCGGGCCGGGCTCTCATGTCCGTCCACCTGGCCGTCAGAGGCAGAGCTCTGATGTGTTCCGTTCGTTCTTCTTCTCCCAGAACAAGTTACAAGGCCACAGAACAAGTTACAAGGCCAGCAAACGTCAAATAAATTAATTTGTTTTTTCCTCTCGAAAAAGAAAAGAAATTCATCTCCGCTCACCTTTCATGTTCCTGGGGTTGGCCATTGTCGTTAAGCTCTTTTTCAGTAACGAACAAAACCAATCCCATGAATAAATCGTTTTCACCAATTTGTTCGTTTATTATAGTAAGTAGTAGGCTGAAAAGAAAAAAGGAAAGCGAGAAGGCTGGCGCGGGGGCGGCGTCACCTGATGGACTGGAGCTGCTGCCGGTGGCGCTCCTCCTCGGACAGCGCGGCGGCGAAGGGCGAGGCGGCGCCGTCCTTGATGGGCGTGGTGGGCGCCGACCGCTTCCGCTGCAGCGAGTGCAGCTCGTCGATGGTCTGCGCGCGCACCGCCGCCGAGGTGTCGTCGTGGCACACGCCGTTGTCGTGCTTCTTCTTCTCGTTCGTCTCGATCCGCGCAAGCCCGTTCGGCGTCGCCATCGTCTCTCTCGATCGGTCGAGGCAGCCTGCAAAGAGAGAACATGTACAGCAGCAGCGCATTAGCAAACATGCATGGCGATGAAAACCCTGCCATTGATGCTCTCTCTATCTGCTCCCGGCGAGCATCATCATGGCGTTTGCGGGATGCAAAGATGGCAAAGAGCAGAGACACAATCACACAAGGAGGAGACACGGGCACGTACGGGATGAACGGCTTACGTGCGC
The DNA here is from genome assembly GCA_027790015.1 of Cymbopogon flexuosus. Lineage (NCBI taxonomy): Eukaryota > Viridiplantae > Streptophyta > Magnoliopsida > Poales > Poaceae > Cymbopogon > Cymbopogon flexuosus. Next base: position 5,980 of record JAKNSH010517888.1, read on the forward strand.
GGGGACTCGGAGGTGTATTGTATGGATCGAAAGGAGACGACGAGTGAAGCGGTGTGGGGCGGATGGGACGAGCACGGAGGGGCCTTTTAAAGGGCGTGGAGTTAACCATGGTTACGTTCTCTACCCGACCATTCAACGCCGGCGGTGGTCTGGTTCCGGGTTGGGTTTGGGTTTTTGCACTACCGAGCTTATCTTTTTTGAAATCCCCCCCTTCTTGATAACATTTTTTTATGACAAAATTTCCCTCTCTCGTTCTCCTTCTCTGCGCAGGACGTACTACATTTTTTTTTCTGTTTATCTGTTAATATAATATCATTGGTGGTTTAACACAAGATTTGTCTTAGTGCAGCACATTTTGGGTAGCACGGCTATCTGAATCCGCCTTTGCTTAGCTACTTGTTCGAGGTATCAAATACGATAATAATGCTGGTTCTTCACCGCTTCGTGTTAAAGATAGTATTGTTGGGCCATGTGCCTAGAATAGATAATGCTTGTATATATGTAAAGGTCCATGTATATTATATTGTCTAGGTCCATTATACTTTGGTAGTCCCTAGACTTGATGTATATCTTTGTACCACATTGTAAAGCCACCGTTGAGAGGCTGTTTTCCATGCATATATAACACGTAACCGGGGGCCAGAAAGAGGTATCCCGTTCCTGCATACTTTTTCACTTCGTCCCCTCACAAGGAGTAATAAGTTGCTAACCGGAGGCTAGCCAAATCGGTGCGATAGCGATGGCTGTGTCTTTTGCGAAGTTCTTTCAGTGAGAGAAGGTAGTTAAGAAGACCGCTGAGCACTGACTTTTCTAAAGCAAAAACTTATTGGCTCTATTGATTTGTCCACTCGCTGTGGATTGTACACTACTCACATGTTGCGTAGACAAGTGAATTTCAAGCAGAAAAAGGGTAGATTGATCAGGTTGAAACGGGTTCGACAATTTGGTTATTTTGGTGACGTGGCCCCTTTGGGAAAAAAAAATGAAAAGAACGGTTTATATTTGATGGTTCGTCGAAAATTATCATCCCTGTTGGTTTTCAAATCAAAGGAATAACCTTGTTGGTGTGTACAAGAGGGTAGGTTGAGGTCACTTTTTGTTGATTTAACCGTGTAATGTTGAGGTCACTTTTTGTTGATTTGTACAAGAGGGTAGGTTGAGGTCACAGTTCTTCTCAAACATGTAAGAGAGAAGAAAATGCAACTACACCTACATCTGATATAAAAGACATTTGGAAGGCGCGTGCAAAAAAAGTGTAAAGTCTTCGCCTGGATTTTAGTTCATGGAAAAGTACTAACGACAAACATTTGCAAACAGAGGTAACATTGTGTTCTATGTAACGAGTCAACTCCTGTCTATCTCTGTTGTTCCTACACCACGGAGGCTCTTTGGACTTCGATGGTATCCTGAGTCAACAGTAGAGAGACCCTCTACAGATCACGCCCTGGTGGGAGAAGGCTGCTAGCAAAGTGCCTTTAGCAGATCCGAGACGACTTAATGGCACAGTCATATACACCTTCTAGAATATATTGAAAGAAGATTTCCCCTATCAGTACTCAGTTAGTGCCTCTTGTTCCCTCAAAAAAAAAGTTAGTGCCTCTTGAGTTGATAAGCTTGATGTGCGTTGACAGCGTCAGCTAGTATCTTTTCAAAAATAACAGGTGTACTGCTTATATGTAATTCATGAAAATAATAGTGTTCCTGTTAAAAAAAACAATGCCATTAGCATTACCATCACGGTATCTAGTTTGACCTTGAGCATTATCATCACAGATAATGTGACCATACCGGGTCGGCGCAGGTCGGCGTTCAACTTAATTAGTCCTAGCTAGTTCTCAAACACCAGGATGGATAACCCAACAAACAAGGCATACACAGTTGAGCAGCTCAGCATGCCATTTAAAATAAGACTATATATGTTACCAGCTGGAGCAGTGTCAACTTTTGATCGAGTCCCAGCTAACATGCTGCATGAGCCGTGTCCGTGTGTCGCATATTTGCAATTGCATATGTGTGTATGAGATGGATGGATAGGGACGACAACGTATTGCCCTTCGCAAATTTTAATCTCCTTTTCATTTTCTGCAGTTGATCTGTCATCAGCTGGAGTACTATGCAGTACTACTCCACCGTACAAGTGTACAATGACCAGTATATAAAAGCGATGAACTTGCTGTGCATAATCAAGTCAACTAACTGTGGTGGGTATATTTAATTAACTCGACAGGTGTTTTTGTCAAATAGCCTACCTCTCGTTTCGTCCCTTTTCATTTATTATGATCTATCGTTTTCAGTCGATCAATTGCACAGCTAATGCCCGGTAAAATCTTAGTTTGTTGACGAATTTGAGATGCATGAACAAGGATGCTGCCGGGAAAGCAGGGGCTCAATTATGGTGTTCACGGGAAAGAGGTAAACAGGTTGATTGGTTCCATTAATCCAACTCAATCCGGTGAATGAGGGCACTCCCAATGCAAGACTCTACCATAGAGTCTAAGACTATTTATTGTCCTCTATTTATGGTATTTTGCTGATGTATCAGTATATTTATTAAAGAGAGAGAGAAAAAAGAAGACTCCAAATCTTATTTAGACTCCAAGTCCACAATGTTTAAGATAATTAATGGGTTTAGACTCTATGATAGAGTCTGTATTGTGCTCTAATATGTAGTAATGCAGTGTTGGGTCTGATCTTTCTTAAATAAAATTCTTAAATACTGTATCCCACTATCGCTGTCTAAATTTGGATGCAGAACCGAAATGGAGGTGTGAAAACTATTTTGACTTTTCCTCAGCTAGACTCTTCTTCTAGCAGCAATTTTCTTCTATTGTTTTTTTAAAAAACATTTCGGATCATTAGCTCTTCGTGTAGCCTGAAGGATCATTTCTTTACGATTAATAATAATCTGTGCGTCCTGTTTTACAGGAGCTGACTGACATAGCGAAAGGAAAACGTGGCCGAGCTGGATGCGTGCACCGCATACCTGGCTCCGTCCGTGTTCTGAGTGTTTCACCTGATTTGTGCTGAAGGGAGCTTGACTAGGAAATGCGTTTATTAGATTACTCCCCAACATCGGGCTGCCGTGCCGGTACGTATGTGCGCCTAATTAGCTTGCTGTCCATGTGCAGATTACCTTGTCTTATTTATCGATTAATCAAGTTGTTTTGGTTAAACGAATTGAGCCGTCAATGCAAGTTGCGGGTCAGAACCCATCCATCCGTGTCGAATCCGACGCTTATCCTGGTCAGACTCCGCATCGGCATCGGCGTCGGCATGGCATCGGACCGCGCCGTGCCTGCCTGACACTATCCATATCCATCCGCCATCCTCTCCGGCTGCGGCTGCTTCGTTCGTTCGTTCGTTCGTTCGTCTTGCAGGTGGACGAGACGCCTTCAACCACCGGCCGGATGCCCTCTCGCCGAGGCGGCTTCCACTATCTACTTCTTCGACGTCGACGAACCTGAACGAGTCCTCCAGGGTCCGGTAGGTTACCACGCGCGCGCGGCAGGTAACGACGTGCACTCGCCCGCCTGGGTAGGTAAACGCAAGTCATTACAGCGCGCGCGGTAACTCCCCCGCACTTTCGCTCGGTACACGCACGAAACGATCACATCACGGACGAGTTTTCCGCGGGCCGGCAGCAGCCAGGTGATACGCACGCGCATGCTGCGTCGGTGCCCGCGGCGGTGAGGCAGGCAGCGCCGGACCGGCCGGTCACTTTCGTGGCCGCGACGGACGCGCCCCCGCAAGCCACGATTGCCCTCGGAGAGCCGTCGAGGGGGTTGGGTTCAGGCTCCGGTGCCGGTGGTGATAGCATTGACGGGGTGCGGAGTGCGGACGCGGCTCGCGCCATGCCGATGCGGTGCGGGCCATGCGGCCTGACCCGTCCAGCGATTGGAGACTCGCGTCGCGTGGGACAAGCGTGTGGTTTGGTGCACGAGGTCGCGTACGCATAACTTGCGGCTCGAGCTCGACCGGTATGGCATGATATCGCACAAGTTGTGGTGTACACACAAAGGGCCCAGGGCTGGTATATATAGCCTTTATATATATCATCAAAAAAGAAAAAGAGCACAAGGCATATACAGTACATAGTAGGCGGATCTAGCATTAGCTGCCCAGCGCGGATCTAGCATTAGCTGCTCAGCGCCTCAGCCCGCCGCACAGCTCAGTCTTAGCCGGCCGGAGTACCGGTACAAAATCACGCAAGATCGGCAAAGGCTCTTTTCAAGCTCCGTCTTGGATACGTTACCGGCTACGTACATACTGTAACGGCTTTATTTTCGTGCGTGAGGCTGTGAGCCGGGCATGTATCTCTGGTGCGACGGCTGTGGACTCTTGCACTGGCGCTGGTGCACTACCCGACCAAACGAGCGAGCACGGGCGTCAGCTCGGCGTTTCCAGGATTGGTTTTGGCGTTTAGGCCGGGAGGCGCCATCTAGGGCGGGCTCTACCAACCAAGGCAAAGCTCTGCGTTCGCTCGCAGCCTGCGCCAAATGATTCAACAGCAAACACGATAACTCTCGGTACGTGCTGCCTCAATATATTTTTTTGGGGGCAATGGATCGGTGGTCGTACGTGCCGCGGGCCATGAGTATATATGGGTGATTTTACCTACCTAAAATCTTAAGGCGTTTCCTTCGTGGACCTCCCGTGAGCGAGTGGCGCATCCAGCGAGTGATCCCTCGCTCGCCCCCGGTCACCCACCGGGGCGACCCGGAATAATTGCACACCCAGGCCCTGTTTAGATGGAGTTGAAAAGGAGAAAGTTAGAATTTTGGACACTGTAGCACTTTTATTTTTATTTAACAAATATTGTTCAATTATGAATTAATTAGGCTTAAAAGATTCGTCTCGTGATGTCCAACTTGTTGGTCGACACAACAGGACGTAGCTTGGTGGCAACCAAGTGAACCTGGTGAAAAATCACCGTGTCATCTTGTGTCCAC
>JAKNSH010517900.1:0-10939 GCA_027790015.1 Cymbopogon flexuosus
GTTAACACTTAACCCAAGCACGGCCATGCATTTGTTGATCTAATCACTTGAGTGATCAGTGATGTCACTCTCACGTAGAGAGGGGCAAATTCCATATTGACTGTCTATGTCTCACAGCCTTTGTTACAGAGCAGCGTTTGACAGTCCCTAAGTAGGCCGTTTCACATCTCGAGTACATACAACAATCTCAGGTCTAAGGACATAACGTACATGATGCAAATAGAGACAATCTCATGTTGGGTCAGTCCAGCCTACATGTCATACATGTGCCCACATTGTTAGTTTGACATCTCCATGCCTATGACTTGTGAACATAGTTATCAACTAACACATGTGCTGGTTTAATATTCAAGTGTGTGTTCTTACAAGAATACCGACCAGGGACAACATTAGAATAATCATACACGTAAATGAGTTTCACAAATAATTCACATAATTATCAATCAATACAAGTTGTCTATAATGGATATTCATCGAACACTTTATAATATTTATAGATACAATCGGAATATCATCATCTCCATAATTACCTCTAGGGCATATTCCCAACATGCTGGACAGGCGGGCGCTGACCTACGCACCACAGTGGCGTAGCTCTAGGGGCGTGGCACAACGCCATGCGCCCGCGAGCTAAGTTGTTGTACCACTTTTGTTTAGCCCCTCCTAAATTTTTTTGTTTAGCCCCTTCTAAATTTTTTTTATGGCTTTGTCACTGTGATAGAGTGTGTTTTTTTATTTAAAACTATCATTTTATATTTTCCCAAAAAATATACAATGTTTTCTCTATACTATATGTAGTCTACTTCTGTACAGCATGAGGGAGATTTCCTTAGAAATCAGCATGCATTACATCTTGTCCCATAATTGTAGTATGCTCGCAGATGCCCTTACCTACTCACACAGAAAAAGGTAGTGGATGTTCTCCTGTCGTCGTTTGTGTGAACTTCTAAATATCCAATCACACTAATATTTCTGCACCAAATCTTCATGGCTCAAAAGTTGGGACTTGAGCAGAGGCGCCCCATGTTGCCTGATACAACGCACGCTGCGCTACACTCCTGTAAGGGTCTTCCTCCCTCTTCCTCTTGAGATATGACATTATCTCCTCCACTTCTGATTTGATACGTAAATACACCTCGTTTGCTCTCTTTCTATCTTTGACAAGGTTGTCCATCCTTCTCAATTCAATCGGTTGCCCGAAAAGGTAGTAGAATCGACCAGGTACTTTTGGGAGAAGACCTGGTAAGTACATGTCTTGATTTCCATCCTCCCCTTTTACGCTGTCCCTGAAATGAATAATGCATGCCAATTTGCCGTTAATGAACAAGACTTTAAGATCTTATCATTTTTTTTGTCTTTGTCGCAGAGAAAATATCTTGATATTTTACCTCACTCTCTCGGCTTCTTTGTTTATTGACTCTATCCATTCCCGAACCCCGGGAATGTTCTTCTGATCGTTGTAATCCAGAACCAACTGCAGAATAGTGTAAAGAGTAAGTGACTAGTTCCGTCACCATGCAGCAAAGAGACTTATTAGCTACAAACGTGTTCTAACGTGACATATAGCCTGTAGTTGTCATGCATTTGTAACACAATGGAATACTGAAGCAAAACAAGGTCCAGCAAAAGTACTAGGCCAGCCATGCTTTCATTTCTAGCTAATGATGGGAAAGAATTCACCTATACTTCAACAAATGGATTAATATCTACCTCTAGAATGTCATCTTCTCCTACACACCCAAAGGGTATGATAGTAACACCAAAGCGCGCAGCCATTCTTACAAATTCTGGTTGGTCTGGCCAAAACAATTTGTATTCTTCACCCTGCAAAATTCAGTAATTAGTTACAATAAGAAGAAAAAGGCAGTACAAAGATTGGGGTTCAAGTAGCAGTTATTCTTCTCCTTAGTGTGACCAACCAGCACATTTTAAGTTGGTTTTAACATATCGGAACTGGAAAATTTATGATAATAATGCTATAATAATAATGATTCAGTCAAGGCTACTAGAGGGTTAAATGGCCAAATTAAGCAAACCTTCCTATGCAGAGCTTCTCGAACACCGCCAGGATAAAGCAAAACAAATTCATTCCTCTCAAATAACCTGTACATATTGATTGGGGTGACCGGTAATCCACCATACATAGAAACAGTATCAATCCGAGATATATCTTGGCGCGATGACTCAAATTTTTTTCCAAACAAAAATGGATGAGCCATGCCACGAACAATTGTCTTCTTCTCCCTCAGGAACTCTTCATACAGGGGACTCAACTCAATACCCAAGAGCGCATGATATCCCACAAACAAGACAGGACCTTTATCTGGAACACCAGCAAGCCCGCGAACGATTTTTCCATTCTTCAGTGTAGACATCATGACTGGGCTCAGTGCAAGGTGAAACAGTCTGGAGAAGATTCAATTTTTCGCTTACTTTGCCAGAGAGAGAGAGAGAGGGAGGGAGGGAGAGAGAGAGAGAGAGAGATGAAAGTAGAATGCAACTTTCAGAATCTTTATACGTACTTGTGATCTACATCAAATGTTTGCTTGAATTCACTTAAACTAGGGGGGAGATAATCGGTTACAAAATCCCTTTGCCTTCCACGGCGATACATGTTTGCTCCTTTTACGACAGATAACAGATTGAGACCATCCTCCTGTGCAGGCACAATATAATTTTGAAAAATGAAGGCTAAGAAATATACTGCTTTTGCATATATATGTGTAATCAGATAGCGAGTTAGGAATAACAGAAGAACTATTAAGAGTGATGCTTTGTACCAAGAGTAGTGTATGACCATTGTCCTTGAAGTATCGAACTCTGAAGTTTTTCAGTGCCTTGAAGAGTCGATCCGCTTCTTCTCCACTAGGTAGAAGATTGTCCTTACCACTGAATACAGGTATATTATTGATTTGTACTTTGAACCCAGACACGTGGAGACTAAAACTAGACCGACTACAAAACTGAGTATAGATAGCAAATATTATAGCACGGACCTAGCAAGAAGTAGAACTTCGGCTTGCACAGCATGAAGACGAGAATTTGCATAGGCTGCTCCTGCCTTAAGAAGTTTCAGCTTCCACAAAAGATTATCCCTTGGTATAATATCAGACAATTCCTGAGTTAAGAAAAAAGCATGAACTCAAAAAATAATGATACGAAATGTTTTCCAAATGAATAAGAATTCCATTATGTAGCCAGATTTGTAACTGATTTAATCGTGCAAGGAGAAAGGACACAATCTTTGAAATAATTAGTTAAAAGAAAGACGCAGGTACTAAAAGCTTTAGAGCCATGCAGTTGATTCAGACTTCCCTGATGCTGAGGTTTAGTTCATGGTCGTGTCTTTATTTGGTGTGTAGTGCAATCTTAATCTAGACTAGTAGAGGAACTCATGTCACTGGCAGGTGGACCTGATTGCAATTACCTAGCAATGACACGAGTCCCTCTAACTCAAGTTAAAGGAGACTCATAGCGTGCGTCTCACCATAAATAAAGAGGTTTTGCAGCTCTTCTCTTTAATAGAAACATATGCAACTCTCATGCGTGTTTAAGGAAAAAAATGAATGGTCCGATAATACTTATGAGTGTTAGGGTTATCGTTTCAAAAGTATTGAAATTTGAAAAGTTGTATGTAAGAAAAAAAAGTGGGATGTATATGGGGGAAGGCAAAGCAGGAACAATGGAAACATACTGAAAGCAAAGGAAGCATTGATGTGAGACTGTCTGATAATTTCTGTAGAGTTTCTGGAGGAGATAGGTTGTTTTCGATGCTAACTGCAGCCATCTTCAGTGGGTCACCTGTTGAAACATATCCTCTGAAGTAAGAACATATAGATAATATATTTTTTTCTTTCTACATAGTTACAGCTCTAATATATTTCCTACTAATGAAAAATACCTCTATTCTGTCACTAATAGAAAATAAATAAAATACATAGCAAATAAAAATACTATTAAATTATAAGATTTTTGGGGAAAAGGAAAAATGTTGGATAGCCCAAAAATCGAGTTAATTCTGAATGTGTCTTCAAAGTTTCAAGTGCCTTCCCTAATACATTCCTTGCCATATTGTGATTAACAAAAAGTTTAAGTACTTCTAAAAATGTCAAAAATTTTCCTCCATTCCCACATACTGTCTATACTATTTGCATTTATGTATCTTTAATTCTTTCAATTGTTCTGAATTCCCTGCTCTTTGTTTATGTTATAAAGAAATAGAGCTGACCTAGCAGAGGTGGCAACAAAAGAAATGGAATTACATAATAATGCGAAAAAAGAGCCAAGAGGCATTTTGTTTTTGTAGAAGTAGAGATTATTAGAAATTAAAACAATAGCAAAAGTATTGTCAAGAAAAAGAAGCTATTGTTTTAGGGCATGACAAAGTGTACTAAAATGAGTTGCAAAAGATAACAATTTCTCTACCAAGAAAATGTGGAGCAAAATTGAATTTAACACTAAATATATTTAAGAAATTCTTCATAACATTTAGGACTAACTTTTCTTATAGGGAAAGAAAAAGTGAAAAAAAGACCATAATAAAGATGCCCTAGATTCTTGAGTGTTTCATAGTTTAAAAGAAGAGCTAAGAGGAGCTGTACCCATGACAAAACTGAGAAGATAAGGCACTGTAACGTGAAATTCGCTTGGCATTGATTCCAGTAGAGGCAATACTGGCTGCAATGGAGTCCTTGCAAACGATGTAGCTGATAAATGAAAACAGGTTAGTTGGAAACGATAAGGGGGTAAAACGAGTATAGGAATGAAATCTATTCGGATCAAATCTCAAACCAGAAATGATCACCTGCCTGGATTTACTAGTATGAGAACCAAATCAATTTTTGGATTACGAGCCGCCACTGCCACTGCCAGGGATCCACCAAATGAATCTCCGACAAGATATATCGGTCTGTCTGGTGATAAATCATGCTCGTGCTTGATCGTTTTTTCAACGATTTGTACTAACCCTGTATGGATTTAAATTCACGTGTATTAGAAATGGGAGCCTTTTGGATTACTCATCTCTCAGTCACTTGAACAAATACGCAACAGTTATACCTTCAAATGGTGTACGATCATTGACTGGTATATGCAAGCACCGAACCTCGAATACTCTGGACAATTAACAAAGGAGGCAAAAAGTAGTTCTTAAAAACAGTATGGATAACTCAACGAGCTGACTGAAGAAACAAAAAAGGGCGAAACAGTAACAGGTATCGTCAAAATTAGTTGTCGACACCCACCACATGCCGGAACCATAACATTTACAATTTGAATAGTAGTTGATGAAATTGTAATACGAGTAAAAAGCTACGTTATATTGATTATGCATATTTAATTGGCACTGGCTATGCCGCTCCTAGTAGATGATGACGTAACGCAAGAGTGAAGACAAAACAAGAAGGAAAAAGAGGCAGACCACTTGTGTCACATGGGTGGCTTTAGCATTATTAGAAAAAAGATACAAACATATAGAAGGCATCAACAACTAGTGGTCATCTTGTTCTTTTTCATAGTCCTATTGACAAAGACTGCAGGGAGCTGGACTAATCAGAAAGAAGGCAGTCTTTTATGCTTGACTACTCTGCTACCAGTGAGTCAGTGACTGGGCCTAACCAATACTAGCAGAAGCTTGTATTGTATACCACATGTAGAAATAGAAGCAAAGAGAAGCTATCGTTAATCGTTCAGCAATTTTAATGAAGTTGAAAGGAAGAAAGAATGGAAAGGTCTTCTTTAAAGGAAAGAAGAATTTGTTTATAAGGTTTGCAGAGCAAGGTGACATTATTGTGAATAAGTTTGCTCGAAACTGGCTCATCCTACTATTAGCCAAAAATGGCAATAAAAAATCTTAAATGATACTAAAAGAAAGGAGGAGGAGAAAAAAAAAAGACTCACTTGCCCAAGGACCTGTGATGCAGGATGAGTCCCGTGCCAACGCCATCCATTCCTGCAGTGGCCAATAGTGTTGACAATTCGCTGTTGGGCAAGCACAGAAACAGATGGGAAACCTCTATGACCAGCTACGTTCTGAGACAAGGGCGGTAGGAGTTGATTTGGCTTGGTGAAGTGACAACGCACCCACCTGGCAAGAAGAGCAGCAGCGGCGCGTCGTCCACCGCCGGGCGGCCGCACTCGACGGGGGAGAACCAGCGCGGCGGCCCGCCGTCGTCCCTGCTGCACAGGACCTTGGCCGCCGCGAAGTAGTCCTTGACGGTGACGGAGCCGAAACCGTCGTCGTAGAGGACCTCCAGCCCGCTCTCCTCCTTCACCGACAGGCTCTCGTTATCCTTCTGCACCTTCTCCTCCTTCCTCTCCACAGCGGCCTCTGCCGCCGCTGCCACCCCATTCACTGTTACCGTCGTCACGGCCGCCGCCGACGCCTCGAGGGAGCTCGCACGGAGGGCGAACCGCGCCTGGCGTCGCGCACTGCGGCGTCCTGCGCCGACAGAGACCGGGGGAGGATGCAGCGCCGCCACGGGCATGGCTGAGGCCTGTGGCTGGGCGGGAAGACGGAAGAAGGTGCTGCTGGGTTCGAGGAGAAACAGAGGATGAAGCAGAGGAAGGTAGTGAAGCGGATGGATTGGGCGGGCAGGGGACGATTGATTAAGATATACATTACAGCTTTTGGTACTGGTTCTCCGTTCTCCACTGGCGGTGAACGTGAATGATTGGGGTTTGCCGGGGGACACGTCACTGGCGAAGAGGGAGGGATAGAGAGCCATGTTGTATCCCTGCCTTTGATCAGGGTTATTATAGCTTCTTACTGCTAATTAATATATGTTTGTTGTTAAAAAAATCTTTTCTTTATCTATATCTATATTCTTTAAAAATTATATATATATATTTTATATATATGTCTATACCTAATACTAAAACACCAAAAATTCTGCCACCAAATTCTTCTCGCTGAATTTTTGTCCGCTGATTGGTTTGGCCCCATGTTCGATCGTTCTTGGCAGCTTTGGTTTAGAAGAGGATGAGAAAAAGAAATAGAAGAAAAGGAAAGTTCCAGTTGTTAGAAAAGTATAAAAGAGAAACAAAACGTGAAATGGTCTAAATTGAATTATGAAACTCGAGGACTCCTGATATAAAAGTTAGCCTATGTTGGGCTTGATAGGCTGGAATATGTCGTAGGCCTTTTGCAGCATTAGACTGAGGCAATGGCCTGACCCTTTTATTTTTTGTTTTTTTCTAGCAAAACAACAAGCTTGTAAATGATATGAAAAATTATAGAAATAGAAAAAAATGGTTTAGACTATTTTTTTCATAAACTGACAAAGAATGTTTGTTTACTCACGCCCTCCATGTTCCGTACTATATGTGAGTCCAGACTCATGATCTGTGCTCATAAAAGTAACCACAACTCCGCGTTTAACAATGACACACAGTCTGATTAAAAGATGTATTGGTTCCATAGCAACACACAAGGACGACTGATTGCAAAATAAATAAAATTTGTGTCATTGTCAAAGATGTACAAAATCTACTGTATCGCCCATCTTTAGGTTTTGTTATTTTCTTTTCTCGAGTATAATTTGGTAGTTTTTCTATGGTTTTTGTATTTTATTTTTCCAGCACAAACTCAAACACACTATGGGTCATGCGTTTGTCCCCTTGTCGAAGAGGAGGAAGAGCCGTCTGGAACCAGGGGTCACGGTCCTAGTAGAGAATTCACTCACCAACGTTGTACAAAAGGTTTTGGGTCGGTAGTCGCAATACAGCGGTGATGGTGACTAAGACGATGTGGGCACCACTGTAGGTCAGTGGGACACGGCGGTTTGCACAGGGCTGGCAGTGGGGCATTGTGTAGGTATAGTCGACAGGAGCCCTATGGTTAGGGAAGTGTAGCGTGTGAGGTTGGTTGTCGCAACACAATGGTGATGGCGGTCGAACGACGTGCGCACCACCCGCTGGGGCAGCAGGAGATGGCAGCTTGCGTACATAGGGCTAGCGGTGGTGACATCGTGCTAGAGTAGTCGATAGGAGCCCCGATAGGGTATGGTGGCGTGGACGGTTGGGGAGCAATGATCGTGCGCGCCAACCACACGTGCTGAAAACCAAATGGAGGGCACATCTCATGAGCGATGCGTGAGGCAGTGCACGCAAGAGGGGTAGGGCGGTGCTGGCAAGGAAGAAGAAGGATCATTTGGTTCCGAACCACATGATTCTTCTCCTGTAGCAATGCACTGGCATATTTGCCGGTAATAATAATACTGCAGTATAAAGAATAGCTTTTCTATTGTTTTATAGATTCCACGTGTCAGCCATTGTTTTAAATTTTATGAGAAATTTAAATCATGGTAAGGATGGAAATGAATTATCTTTATGACATCAAAATGAGCCAAAGTGGTCTATACATAGGTTTGCTTTACACACGAAGGCGATGGAAACATATGGGTATGATTTTGCTTCACAAATGGGTATGATGCGCATCATCCTAGACTTGGACGCTTCCGTGTTGACCTCTGCTCTTATTAAAGCGAATGGAATTGACTGAAGTGGTGTTGGAAGCCTTACACAACAAACCCAACAAATACTACTATCCAAATTTAAGATTTTGGCTACTTATGGAGTTTGTGTGTTGTCCTCTTGTACTTAGTTGTTAACCAGCCAAAGCCTTGAGTTTGTGAGTGAACTTGTTTTAGGCAATTTGCATGGATTTTATGTCTAATGAATTTGCGATTTGCCTTTAAACAAATTGAGGCTACTTGATTCTTCCGAAAGTGAGATTTATATTTTTTTCGAAAGAACCTATAGGAGCAAAGGCATCAAGTAGAAATAAACACACTCCAAGGTGCAACAACACAGAAAGAAAACCCAAAAACAAAGTTATTGACCAATAGAACAAGAGAGGTGCTTTTGCTCCTATATACCATAATCCAAAGTCTTGTGTCGAGGCGTTAGTCTTTTATTTTCTGCATCACTTAGTTTTCACAATCTGCACACTCAAACACCCTACCGTTCCTTTCTACTCTCTCCGTACCAAAATAAACGCATTTCTTTGACTTCTACGATTTCTTTTTGACAATTCGTCTTATTTAAATTTTTTTATGCAAATAATAGATTAAATAAATTATTATGAGAATATCTCTGACGCTAAACAATTCATAACAAAGCAAATAATATTTATTATTTTTTAATAAGACGAACGGTCAAACAAGAATCGTCGAAGTAAAAAAAACGTTTATTTTAGGATGGATGGAGTACATATCTAGACCTCTCAACAAACTTTTTTTTTTTAACTTACCTCCGAACAAACTAAGATGATCAAGGAGCGAAGGCCTTGATGTACTCGTGCTGGTAGGTGTGGACTGTGGTGTGATGGTGTGTTGGTGTCCCATCCCGTACCGTACTAGCTCGGGTATCGCTCGGCCGGCCCGGCGATTGGACGCGATCATTCCACATCAGCTACTGTGGTGGCGACGTGTACAGCAAATCGGTGGTCACTCGGTCCTGGTCGCGCGCGTTCCAAGTAATGGTGTAACCGTCAGTGCACTAGCCGACGAACGGACGGACGGACAAGCAGTGCTCTTTTGCAGCAACGGACGGGGAGCACATGTGAGCATGTGGCGCCGGACGCAACCGGACAACCGTGAGCGAGCTGCTACCAGGTGCGGAACCAAATCGACAGATCGAGATCACCATCAATCAAATACAGTAGAGAAGTTCGCTTTCTTTTCGACGTTGTTAATCTCGTAGTACAGCTACACAAAATTCGTATAATTTTTTTATGTTTAGTTCCCTTCGTAATCTAGAATTTGATACTATATAAAAAGAAGATTTCCATCACATCAAAATGCCGGCATATGTATGTAGTCCTAAATGTAGATGAAATCAAAAACTAATTGTACAGTTTAGTTATACTTTACGAGACGAACATCTTAAACCTAATTAGTCAATATTTAGAAAATTTTACCAAATATGCAAACGAAATGCTACAGTGGTGCTACATTGTTTTTCCCAACTTTTCATATAGTTAGGAACTAAAAAGGCATAGGAGAAACAAAAGATATGATTCTCATCACACAGAAAAGGAAGGTATACGTGGTACTATGCTATCCTGTGGTGGATGCTGCCTGATTCGTGGGTGGTCGGATCTGCCGGCACGACGCGGCTGCGTAAGGACCAATTTTTTTTATTTTCTCAGTGGTTCTGGGCCCGCTTGTGCGGACAGAGATGGTACTTTCTATCGAATTACTTGAGTTTAGGGTTAAATAAGTAAAAAGTTCTTAAGTAACATGTGCATAGAAAGAAAATCACATATGAATAATTATGTGAGGCCTATAAGAAATATAGCATCTCTAATTAAGAATCGTATTTCAACTCCATCCATTCAAGAGTGCGCAAGACATTAGATATTTATTAAGAGAATTAGAGTTCAGGATGACTCTGCTAGGCCAAAGAGGGTCATGGCCTCTCCTCAACCTGTGTACTTTCTATAGAATTACTTTAGTTTAGGGTTTAACAAGTCAAAAAAACTCTTAAGTAACACGTGCATGGAAAGAAAATCACAGTACCAATAGGCAGCAGAACAAAATATTTTTTCAGCAAACAAACTCCTAAATGAACCAGAAAACATGGTAGGAGGTTGTTGTGACATAAGAGATCCTTTTTTCAGTAAAGAAATTCCTTGCATAATCGCCGTCTGCACGGGGTTGGTGTGTCACCTGTTCTCGTCATTGTCCTCACGCCTTTGCACCGCCTCCGTTCACCAACCAGCGACCACAGCTCGCGGCGTGCCTCTCGTCGCCTCCAACTCTGCTAGTGCGCGAATTTGAAATGTTTTCCTTACACAGTTCCTTGCTTAGCACAAGCCTAACTCATAAGGAAGAAAACAACCATGATGGCCATGGATACGGTGCCCATCCCATGCACATTGATTCTTACTACTTCTGTCCTAAAATAAGACCTTATCTCGTATTTTGAGTCAACGAGT
>JAKNSH010518157.1:0-10045 GCA_027790015.1 Cymbopogon flexuosus
TGATAATCGTTAGTTTGGTTAGATAAGGCCGGAGCCGCTTCTTCTAGTGGGTCTATTGCTCTGTGGGACAGGGTAGCCTCCGTGGGCCTCTGCATCTCTCCCCCAACATAGGCTTGGAGAACGTGTTGATGCTAGGACTAGTAGTGCCTCTTTTTCTTCCTCTGTTTGATGCAGGGACACTTCGAGACGGAGCTCCTGCACCAGCATAGGAGACATCACAGGCTGATGCTTCTTCTTCAGGTTCTGGACAATACGGATGCTCTTCCTCATCCCCTTGCACATTCCTTTTTTTATGCTGCCAATCCTCAAAAATCTTGTAGTGCCATGTAGTACAATTGAGCTCATCTCAGGAGGAAGTTTTGTCCATATATATTCGGATGCTGTATGACAATTTCTCTGGTGACAATTCCTGTTCTCATATGTAATGGAATGCACAATTTCAGGGAAGATCCTATGGTCATTGATGTTAGAGAACCGGCCGACTGGGTGAAGATCAATGTGCGCCAGACTGTAAGTTCAGCTTGTATTGTTTTGTTAATAATATCGTGCAATGTATTATGTGTATGTTTTGATTATAGCCTGTACCATGAAATGATTTTTTTTCACAAGGTAGCTTTGCTAGTGAAGTTCCACCGAGTTTTGAACTGAAGTTTCACTGTTTGGTTATTGCTTCCCTGCAGAAAGATTGCTTTGAAGTCTATGCACTAGTTCCTGGACTTCTATGTGAGGAGGTGAGGAAGTATGGTGCCATTCATGTGGAGAGCCTAGCTTTAAATCTTTTCATTGACCTAAAATAGATCCTTTTGGAGATAAATGGAAGATAAGCAAAAGGATGTTCCTTGAAATGAGGCCATGCCATAGAGGAAATTAATTTTTTTTTTTTTGTTCTGATGGTAGCAGGTGCATGTTCAATCAGATCCTGCTGGACGTCTGGTTATCACAGGGGATCCAGAGCAGCCTGATAATCCTTGGGGGATCACTCCGTTGAAGAAGGTGGTAGCTTCACTTTGAACACTAACACAAACTCATTTGTGAACTCAGTTTAACATGTTGTGAATTTTTTCTATCAGGTGGTCAACTTGCCATCAAGAATCGATCCTCACCAAACATCCGCTGTTGTCACGCTTCATGGTCAGCTATTCGTGCGTGCACCGTTTGGTCATCCTGATATGTAGATATGGAATCCTGTTTACTTAAGTTTTGTTGACTTCGGTGCCTCTTCACCACTGACATTCCTTGATATTACTAGGTCCGTGATTTTTGTGGTTTCTCAGGCATTCCTTCCCTCAATATTTATCTTGTTTTCTTTGATTTCATTTATTTTGTTTATTGAGCAGGGTTTATAGAATTTTATTTGAGCAGATACATGATGTCAAGTGACTTAGCAGAACCGTTCTGTGGTTGGATTGGATGCTGGTTGCTGGTGTTGCGATCTGTTATCACCTTGTTTATCATTATCACCTTGTTTATCATTACAGCAGTGGTCATAAAATTAGCTGGTTCATGCATGTATTCCAGTTTCATGGTGAGATTTTAGAGAGAAAGGAGATGTTCTTTATTATTTTTCTTCTGTATTATAAATGCCTCTCTGGGTCAATCCAGGGCGCACTAACTCTGGTTTATGAAGCAAATTGCTCTCTATGTGATAGAAGTCTCAACTGTGTTTCAGTGAATCGTATTGCTTCAGCCTAGGTTCCATTTATTTTGCAGCGAAAGAAATTATTCTGATTTGAAAGAAATTATTCTGATTTGAATTCGATTGCTTGTTGGAAAGCTTCTTTGTACGGCCACAACCAGATGTAAGAGCTACCTTGGCTATGGGGAGAGTGTGGTTGGCCTGTTCAGCACAATTTTTTTTATTACTCGTATATATACATGCGAACACATTCTATGTACTTGTTTGGCCTTAGACCTGTAAGCACCTTCGAGATTCAGAGCACCACCAGCAGCGGAGCGGACTCTGCACCCATCCATGGATCCAGAGGATGGGTGCTATAGTAAAATCACAGGACAGGCAAACCAGGGCCGCAGCAAGCCGGGCTTGTTTATCTATGTTCAAAAGTACAGTACCATGTTTCTATCGTGCTTCGGTTATCTTTGTCCGATAAGATCTGCGTGTATCCTGTTTGAACGTGTTATTTGTTTGTCTTTTTGTTGAATTAGACAAGTTAGCTCCAAATTGAAGAATTATTGATCAGATAGCCTATAGTTTTATCTTACTTACTGCATGAGTCTCTTATAGCAATAGTGATTTGTGAATCATTTGATGAACCTAACCAAATAATCCCTTTTTGATATTGTATGTTTATGAAGTGATTATTATAGGTGAATTCTTGTCTAACTGCTGTCCCAGTACAGTAGACAGCTCAATTTGATCCTCTGCGAGTGTGCTAACAAAATACAGATAGTTCTTTTGACTAAGTTCCTTGTTAACACTGTTGTGGGGATACCAACATGAATGGATTAAGTTGTCTATTATATTTTTTTTCTAATTGCTTTTGAAAATTGCCGAGCTGTATAATTTGGCTTCTTACTATTTATTGTTTCTTGATGGATACATCGTGGTCATGCTTTATGTAGTTTATATACGTGAAACTATGATAGCATAGCACTAATGGGCCATGAAAAGCTGTGCTCTTGATCTAGGGATCTATCGCTTCATGTTGTCTCCAAAAAGCAATGTTTCATTTTAGGATCCCCAATTGTCATGTCCCCTTTTACTGGTCTCTGGTGCCTGATTGCCTGAGAAGGGTGGGATATAGAAAGAACCCTGTGGTTCTATGACAAGCCATTACTGATGTCCATGGTTTGTAGAAAGCAATCCTGATTACGAGAGTACATTGCTCTGTAACCTTGTACTAAGCAATCCTGATGTCCATGGATTTTCAGTTGTCCTAAGTCAAACCATTCCAAGTTTAACAGACAAAAGCAATAACATGTACCATATCAAAGAGATAAATTATGAAAATAGATTTCATAATGTATCTAACATTGCTCATTTAATATCATAAATATGATTGTTCTATACTTAGCTTTGTTCGCTTGAACTTATCATCCATGGTATATTGTTTTTCTCTCAGCAAAACAGCATTAGTCGGCTTATAAGCCGCAGAAACCATAAGCCGAGCCTGACTATAATTTTTGTCAAACTTAGAATTGTTTGAGTTAGGATAATCCATTATTTTTTAGTACCAAGAGAATAGTTTTGTTGTTTGTAGCTTTGTTCAAGGAAAAATGTTTTGTACAGGATATGCACTAGACATTCTCAGTTGGCTAGGTATGTAGCCCTTATGTTTCTTCTGAAGTACACTGTTTAATAGCTTGTCTTGATGCTTTTGGATAATGCAGATTCACCGGCAGCATTGCCATCACCAATAGATAGACATTAGCTGCTAGATAAATTAGCCCTCATCTCAGGAACTGTATAATAGTTGCCAATTATTGGTGCTCTTTTTCTCCATTATAAATAGGTACCTGCAATGGAAGCATCACACATATCACAATCACCTTCAGAGTCCACTAAGTTTCATGTCTCTTTTCACTCAAGGAAGGATGGAGTCCTGAACCATTAGCAGTTGGGCACTGCATTTTAGCATGTGGTCTTCAACCCTCGTTTGGTGTAGCCTCCTTGATATTCAGATCGAAGCTTATGCAAACATTGCTATGTTCCTTTTCCTGCACCAGGATGGGGAAATCCTTATGTTATTGATGTGACATTCTTGACCTTGCAAGGCCACTGTGTGCTTGCTGCAAGCTTGAGAGGTGTGGCGTCTGGTCCGTTAAAGCGACTAATTTTTTGTTCAGTATCGGCCCTTCTCAGCTTAATGTCTGTTCAATATGGAGACAAAAGTATATTATCCTTTCGCGTGTACAGATTGATCTTTTCCTTCGTGTGATGGGTGGATGTGCTTTGTTCCTTTCCAGCTGGTAAATCCGGCATGGATGCCTGAAATAACATGTAATTTACTTTTGAAAGATGTTGGTGCTATGCTACATTGTTGCTGTGTCAAACTTTATCTGAGGTGAAACTTAGAAATCACTTGTCGCCATTGCCCTCACATGCTACTTCCACTAATGTTCAGAAACATCACACAAAGGTTAGGTGTTGCTGACCACTTGGGGATGCAAGTTTGCAGCCTTTCTGGAGCATTTCAGAAACATTTCCGCAGCGTGCAAGTTGCAAATAGTAATATGGGCTGGAATGTCGATGCTGTAGTAAGATACTTAATCTGCTTGTCTTTTGCGACAGATATATATTCGTTTCCAATTCTTTTTGCAGTTGATGGATCTAAGTTGTTTTGTTCCTCCATTTTTTTCCTCATTTGCATTAAGATATGTAGAGAGTTTTCAGGTAGTTACTTCTTGAAGTTCTCATATGATTTCTGAATGTTAAAGCAGTTTCTTCTACTCCGTGAAGGAGCTGGGGTCAACCATTTGGGTCCTCTGCCTGACCTTTACTAATTTTACTGTAATTCTGGAGTCAACCATCATATTGCATGTTTTTACTTTGCAACTGCGACTCTGCGATCTGATTAGAGCAATCAGAAATTACGGTGCAGTTCTATTCGGAATTTCAGATGAGTAAAATGAGAAGTTTGATCAACCCTGAATATTAATCATGTTGCATGTTTTAACTTCGCAATTGTGATGACTCCTGCGAGCTGATTACAGCAACCAGAAATTGCGATGCAGTTCTGCTCGGAATCTCGGACGAGTAAAATGAGAAGATCAACCCTGAACCTCCAGGGGTAACAGTATCAGCTTGCAGGTTTTTTAATTAGAAAGTTGGTTACCCATTCCTTTCGTTTGATGAAAATGCTGTTCTAGCTTGTCGTCGTTTGCTCCCATATTTCTCTGAACTTTGCCGGTGCGGCGATTCTTTTTGCCTTACGCAACAGAGGAAAAAAAAAACTGAAAAAAAGAAGAGGGCCTTCATCCAAGGCACATATACACGCGATGGTTAAATCGAATTGTTGAATTGATCCAAACAAATGGCAAGCAATGGTACAAGTGTCGATCCTCCCTCTCTCAAGGGAAGAACAAATAACAATGCACCAGATTAAACTGGTGCATCAGCGACACCAATCAATTCGTTAACGAGAAAGAGGAACAAAGAAAAGGAGACAGAGGCGTGTCGTCGTGCCGAATCGGAACACGCCCATGCGTCGGAATGCGCGCGCGTATTGGGATCAACGCAGCCATGCCTCTCTCGCTCCCCTTCGTCCCTTCCTCCTCCGGGCGGCCGGCCGGCTCACTGAATGTAGTAGGCGAAGAAGGAGGCGACGGCGGCCCCGAGTGCGGCGCCGACGGCGGGCGCGACGGCGGAGGATCCGCTGGTGGGTGCCGGAGCCGGAGCGTCCGCGGCGAGCGCCACGGTGGCCGAGGCGGCGACGAGGACGGCGCAGGCGATCTTCTTCATCTCCATCCCTGAATGCGGCGGCGGCGGCTTAGCAAAACCGTAGAGACGGCGCGGCGGCGGCGGTACCGAACGGAGGAGGCGAGGAAGAACGGCGGCGAGCGAGCTGGCTGTTGGCTGGCTCTGACTGTGCTCCTGTCGCTTTGCCTGGGGATGGAGGCCACGGCGGGGCTGGGGATTTATAGCGGGATTAGTGGGGCTAATCCTGGGCGATCGCGACTCGGCGTGGGCCGCCCACCGCCATGTGGCGCCGCGCCTGCTACGTGCCTGCATGCGAATGCGATGCGCTCCAGCCCTCCAGCGACAGCGAGTGGCCGGCCGGTCATCTCGCGGCCGGGCAAGAAGACACGAACGGGTCGTGGAACTTGTGTGTGGTTTGCGTCTCGCCATTTGAACGAATCCCTCGGTCTCGCTCGGCAGGCGCGCGCGCACGTTTGTTCGCGTGTTCGTTGTCTTGGTCTTCGTCGCCAGCGGAACAGCGCGGTAACTTGCATGCATTTTTGTGCTGCTGTGCAGTCGTTGGCCTGTTGCGCCACGGGTTGTTCAGAAAGTTCAGAAGAAGACCATCTAGTTTTCAGTCTTAACCGAGAGGGGAACAAGTCAAGACGATGAATGACGGTGCGAAAACTAATTAAGCAATAATAATCTCCAAAATATCAGCGATTAGTAACAAAGTCGTCCGCCAGCTCCTCGGCTGAAAAAGAAAGCTGCGCTGTTGAGACTTTCAGAAACAAAATGCAGGCTGCCGAGTGCCGACTAGATGTTTAAAAATCCCCTGGTCCATTTCATGAGCTCGGCTTTACATTTGTAGTAGTCGTGTAGATTATGGCGAACACCATGTGTTAAGCTGGCAAGAAAAGCGATCGACAACCTACTTCAACTTGCAAGGCGACGATGACAGGGAGGAAACTTAAACCAGCAACTTGGTTCGTTGTGGCCTGCAGAGACAACGCATAAAGCAGAGCAATGAGGCAATGCTCAATCTGAAGCCTCATGGCGCCGCTCATATCATCGATCATCATGGGACCCAATGGCCAGCGCGGGTGCGCCGGCTCGTCGGGCAACAATGTTCCACGGCGGCGGGCCCGGCACCACGTTCTTGCCAATGATTTCGGGGTTTTGGTACAACAACAAGCCGAACAAGGTCCAACACACGTGGCAGAGAAGGAGAAGGCGTCTGAAAGTTCTGCGGCCGGTCGATTTTTGTCGATTTGTTCTACTTATTCTGTCAAATTCATTTTGGAGAACCAAGGCTTCTGATGATTGGCTGTCATTAGTACCTGTAAATATCTTATATCTTACTGAGCGGCAGCCAACTAGTATATCTTATATTCTTATTACTAACCAGGGCTCCGGATGATTGGCTGCAGTTGTTATTCACTTATTTCATCTGCCCTATAATGAAATGTTGCTGGTTTTTTATTCTAAGGGACTGTTTGGATGGAGCTAGCACAAACAACTAGTTCTATTAAGTTGGGTACGTGGACGAACGGCCTAACAACTAGTTCATGATTAATTAGTGGAGTAACAATTTGACAGTCTGTTAAATACTTAAGAACTAAAAAATAGTCAACTAGTTGTTAGTCCCATGGATCAAATTAATATGATCTAAGTCATTTCAATGTTAACAATTCTATAGGAAAAGGTCTAGCGTATATGATGTTAGCGTATATGATGTCACAGAATATAGATTGTTAATATGTTCAAGACCGTTGACATTTTAAATACAATTGGTACGGTTTTTATAAGCTTTGTCAACCTTATGACAAAAGAACAAACACTTATTTTTTTTGAAGCGGAGGGAGCAGATATGTGAACATTTTTCGGTTTGCTTTAATCCACACAAGTATAGTAGATAAATAAATCATGTCATTACATCGTGGTCATGCTTGTATATCTTATATATCTTACTGAGCGGCAGCCAACTATATCTTACAGTTCTGTAAAAAAAAAACTATATCTTACAGTATATCTTATTACTAACCAGGGATCCGGATGATTGGCTGCAGTTGTTATTCACTTATTCCATCTGCATCTGCCTTATAATGAAATGTTGCTGGTTTTTTATTCTAAGGGTCTGTTTGGATGGAGCTAGCACTAACAACTAGTTCTATTAAGTTGGGTACATGGACGAACGGCCTAACAACTAGTTCATGATTAGTGGAGTAACAATTTGACAGTCTGTTAAATACTTAAGAACTAAAAAATAATCAACTAGTTGTTAGTCCCATGGATCAGATATGATCTAAGTCATTTCAATGTTAACAATTCTATAGGAAAAGGTCTAGCGTATATGATGTCACAGAAATATAGATTGTTAATATGTTCAAGACCGTTGACATTTTAAATACAATTGGTTTTCATAAGCTTTGTCAACCTTATGAGAAAAGAACAAACACTTCGTTTTTTTTTGAAGCGGAGGGAGCAGATATGTGAATATTTTTCGGTTTGCTTTAATCCACACAAGTATAGTAGATAAATAAATCATGTCATTACACAATGTGATATCAGCGTGCTCTAACTGAAGAGGCAGTGAATATATATACCCCTAGAGTGGGATCAGTGCCGGTAGCCATCTGTGCAGTGCGTCACTTCGATCAAAGCAACGCTCACATTAAAACACATGATTCTTGGCATGAAACATGTGTGTTGGGGTTTATTGATTTAATTGGAAAAAATAAGGCAAGTGCAGTTAAATTCAACAATAATAATAATAAATAATAAAACTGCATCAACTGCTCATATCATTCATGTGGTTGGGCTGCTCCCTCATAAGATTCCTAAATCGATCATCTCTGTCCAACATGAAAGAGAAAGCACAGTCACTGAAGCAGAATATATTGGTATGATAGCATTTATGACAGCAATCCACGGGTCTGTGGCGAATCATTAGGTAGCCACCTAACGATGCTACAGGCGATCATTTTGTTAACCTGGAATCCTGTTTATTATGGCAGATGAATTGCCTAATCTCTGCGAACGAGCTCAACCGCAGAAGAACTGCTGGGGCAACCGACAAAGGTCCCTGTATTCCACGAATCCACGGTCCTACAAACGGCACGATTCAGCTCTTGTTTGATCGACAGCAATCCACGGTTTGTTGTGGTGGAACAACATACTACGTACTACTGGGTGTGACAAAACATGTTCAGAGGCCCTTGTGATATCCGAACTCTGAATCTGAATCTGAACTCTGAAGTTTGAACCGATCGGGTTCAGAAAAAAAAAAAACGATCATTTCAGCGCCCCGGCGACGGTGACGTGACACCTCCAGGCAGTTCGCTAGCAGCTTCAATGATTCATGCATCCACCACGGACTATACTATCCCGAGGGGCAGCCGTAGAATGCCGCCGGTTTCGCTGGCTCGCCACTGGCAACCGCACGCACGTCGACTCGACTGTTGAGGCGGACGGCTTCTCTGCCTGCAGCTGAGGCCTCCCTTTCGCTCCATCCCCTCGGGTACCGCGCGCAACGCCGACGACGCCCATCTGACTGACACGCACACGCAGACACGCTAACGCCTCGCTCGCCGCCAGAATGATGCGGCGGCTGGCCTCTTTTGTTCATACACACAGGTCACATCGGAGTACCTGACACGCACGCCCTTGCGTTCTGGAACACCGTGATCCTCTCCGGGCTTGTGGTAGGGAGAGAAGCTCAGTACACACGCATCCCCTGTGTCCCTGGAAGCCGGCGTCACAGAAAATGCATACGGTCCATTTCGTATCTCCTGTATCCCTGGACATTTCCTTGGAATTCTGCCAGATCGGTCTAAAACTCGTCTTCAGACTTCAGTTGCACCTAGAAGGTTCCCATTCGGCCAATTTTCCGACCGACTAGCTTGGTTGACGCTGCAAGTTAAGAAACGAGAGTTGATTTTTAGCTCCGATCCCTCGGTCCCTGTCGATGAACAGCCCGGCGGATACCGGACAGCGCTGCTTGCAACCAAAGCGTTGAAGTAACCGTGATGACTTTTGGAACGGAGCCTACGGTACGTGGCCCTGTTGCTGCCCGTAGCCGGCCTCGTACGTCACCCTACACCGCATGTGCTCCGGTTTTACTCTGCGTCCGACCGGCCCTGGGCAGGTGTACGCACGCACGCACGCACGTACCGGAGTATACGTGTACGGCAGCTGCCATTGACCTCTGAGCCCAACGTAGACAATACGCTACGTGATCGGCATACTAGTCGGTACGAATCAAGGAACAATCAACACGACCGTCCTTGCTTATCAACGTGGGAAAATGGACGCTCATCGCGAGTAATAATGATTAAAGAGGGCACGGTCAACAATTTAGCTTGTTAACAGTTCACTTATACTAGTTATAATTATAATAATATATTAATACATAGTCTATCTCACAAAGTTTCTTAAAACCAATGTCACATTAAGCTAGTACGAGTTTACAGTACATGCTGCTTGTTTTCTCTTTTATCTCTTGCGTTTCAGCATAAATCTGATATGATAACTTATGGAGCTACCTTTATCACCTTTAACTAATCTTGCTCTTACTCGTCGCCAATTACGGGTGTGCTGAGGCCGGGTGACGTACGCGATGTACCGCATCCGTTGCGTTGCATACCATGTCGATCGGTCGTGCGCGTAGCCGGTGTGTCGGCGTTGGCG
>JAKNSH010518177.1:0-12010 GCA_027790015.1 Cymbopogon flexuosus
CCAAAATTTTTCAAAATATAACACTGTTAAGAGCCCAATATCAGTACATGTACTTCTGAGGGTATTGACGTCTTTTCTCCTCAAAATCTAACCCTGTTAGCAGCCCAAACCGACGGAATGGCATACAGGTACAAAAAAAAAAGTTCGACGATGGCATACAGGTCGGAACAAACTTTCCAATGGCATACAGGTCAGGCGTAACTTTCATAATGGCATACAGGTAAAAGTCCCCGGATCGGACTGCCCACGACCATGGGCAGGCGCTCCGTCCTGTTTAATCCAATCCGACATCGGATCCGTCGGTTCCAAGTCCTTTTTAGGCGGACACCACCAAGTAGTATTACTAGTCTACTGTACTGTACTACCACCAGCTAACGACGCCGTCCCCGCTTAGCTCTGGCTCTCTTTCCCCGATCGAAGCCGAAAATCCTCGCTCCATTGATCGATCACTCACTGCATGCCTGCTGCATGGCACCGGGAGGGGAGCGTGCTGGTGCCACAGCCCACAGAAACACTTGTGGCGCCCCGACCCGAGTTTGCAGATTATTTTTGTTTTCAGTTTTTTCACAAAACACCTCAGTGATGATTTTAAAAAAATATAACGCAACTGGATAAAAATAAACCAACAATATGATGGATACATCTTATAGATATATAATTTAGTATAATAAAAAATACAAAAACTCATGATATAGCCAGGTTTTAGAGGGTGGAGACACGAACGGAGACACACGGAGGAGACACAGAAGCTCCAGCCATCCGATGCAGCCTCCCCCGTGCCGGGAGGACCAACAAAAGCGGCCTGCGGCGGGCGTCGCCCTCTCTCTCGCGAAGCTCAGGTGGTGTTGTGCTGGGTGACACCTGGGGAGCCAAAACAAATCCGCGGTCGGTACCTGGCACACCTCTCTGTCTCCCCGCAGCTGCTTGCTGGTGTCTTCACCGAGAGGCGAATTTAATTATACAATGCTGTCCAACACGCGCACACACACTCATTTCTATGAACATACCTACGTATCTATATGAGCAAAACAAAACCTTTGCAAAACACCCTCGATGCTCTTCTTCTTTTTTTTTTATCTTTTTTACTATCTTCAACAATATTTGGGCATAACTAACGGGTAGATTTACAATAAATCTTTATCTCGCCCAGATGTTTCCGGGCTCGTCGATTTGGCACTATATCAGTTCCGATGTATACTTCATGCCAGGTGCTCAAAGGTGGGTAATGTTGATAGCTAAGCTGTAGTGATTTTAAGTGTAGTAAGTTAACGTGCGTTATGGTTAGAATCGGGCCGGTATATAACGTCTGAGGCCATTGTGTCTTGTAGCGAAGAACTTAAAACTCTAAAACCTCAAAGAAATCTATCTGTATTCTTTATCCTTATTTTTGTTTCTCTCCCTAAATATCCAATATCTTAACCTATCTATTCAAGTCGTCGTGGAATCATAACATGTGGCTAGGAAACCCAATGAACGTCGGTCCTGGTTTAAAATCAAAGATGTCTTCTAGTGGAACAAGAAATTTAATTACAAAATACATGTGGGTCGATAATAGGGACTGATGTAGCTTCACAAAATTACAAGTAAATATGTTATCGTTAGGTGCTAATTTGTCGAAATATGTTAGAAAGAAAAAAATAAAAAGAAAAGAAAAAAAGGATTGTATGGACTTTTATTTAGCAGCCCATCTAAAAGCCCACGAAATGTTTACCCTAACACTGAGTCACACAGCCGCCGCCGTTTCTTGTCAGCGCCGACGCTCCTCCCTCCCCCACTCGCGCTCGGCACGAAGGCCACGGAAGCGGCACTCAGGCTCGGGCCCTCAGCGACGGCGGGGCAGTCCCAGGCTCGCCGGCGGCGTCAGCATCAGCGGCTCCCCCTCCTGCCTCTCGCCACTCCGTCCTCCGCACACCGGCCGGCGACCCTGGGTACGCACCTCCCTATCCCTCCCGCCTCCGCTGTACCGTCGACGGCGTACAGCTCCTCCGGCTCCACCAAGGCGGTCGCGCCGCTTTGGGAGAGCTTATGCACAATAGCGAAGCGCTACCCGTCCGCTTAGGCTTCAGTGCGCTGAAGCGTGCGCTTAGTGCTGCTTTTTGGAACCTTGGAGAACAGTATGGGAGATTACATATATCTCTGCACTCGTTTGGTATAATTTTGAATAAATAAACAGTAAGCAAGAATTTTGGAGTTAGTAGTCTTGCTACTCATGGATTATATTTAGGGAGAATAGGCTGTGGGACATCCAAAGACTATACATTTAACTGACATAGATGGCCCCATATGTTTCAGAAATTTTGCTACACTAAAGCAAGCTTACGAGGTTTAGAGAGAAGTATGGTTATCTATATGCATTTGTGCATCCAATGATTTAAGTCATTGAATTGTACAGAATATAGCTATGGAAACATAGCCGGATAGAATATGGTTCTTTGCTTGAACAATGATAAATATTATGAATGTGAAACTCTGTATTCAGAAGTAATTGTCCTCATAAAGCCTGCATCATGCTCCCTTGAGTCAAATCCACGTTTCTCTGTTCCACCCAAAATTGCAGAGCGCTGTGACCCAGATAGGGGTGGCGGCAGCCCGAGAGCTGGATGGTGGGTGGCACAGCAGGTGGCTGAGAACGTATGTGGGCTGCACGCGACGTAGTGAGCGGAGGGTGGACGAGCTCGGTTGCTTGCAATGTCTCAAGCGTTGGATTTGGGATTTGGAGGACCCGGGGTTCGGGGTTCCGTCTTTCGTGGCTCTTCCTATGCGGCAAAGATAGGATTTGTTTTAGTTGCTGGATGTAGCAGGCTCATTTGGCTATGCATATAAACTAGTATACAACCTAATCTGTTCCTTGCAAAGGGAGCAAACTTGTTTCCCTGCTCTAATTTAATCTGAGATAGAGTCATGCATGACCTGTTAATCTATTGGTGATGTCAAATTTGTATTTGAATGTGAAACTAGTCCAAGTGCCATGAGTTTGGCACCTAATCTCAAATTTGTATACAAGCACCAGTGTTTTTTTTTGGTACATAGCTATTTTCTTTATACCAGTGACATCTTTTCTGGAAGGAACTAATAAACTAATATAAATTGCCCTTTTTTAGCCGATCCATTGGCAGACGCAGGTATATACCTAAAGCTATTTTGAGTTTGGTCTAAATTTACAAAAAATAAAGTATAAATATTTGTGGCATTGAAATGATATCACTTAGTATCGTAATTTGACAATTTGATTATAGTAATCCAAACATCGACTCCTGAAGCTGTTTGTAGTCATTTTGTGCCAAACCGCGTAAAATAAAGCAGCTCCACCTCCTTTAAAACGTGCTCTCATAGGATAGATAAGAGATGAAACTTAAAATAGTAGCTTCACCTAGCTCCAATCACTCAAGTGAGCCCTGTGTAAGATTCTGTGAGAGCATATTTTAAGAGCTCTACCTCACCAAAAGGTTCACCCAAAAATCTCCAGCTCTACCTCTAGAGCTACAGTGGAACTGAAATGAAAAATATGGCTTTTTTTTTTTTTACAACGAAAAATATGGCTTTAATGGTGGAGTTTGTAGATCCTAAGTAAAAAATAGCTGCATCACTGGTAAAATGGACCTATGCCAAACAAGGTCTAAATAATTTAGATGTTTACTATGGTTCTAATAGGATCTAAAGAGCTGTTGTCGTTAAGACCTAGGATTGAGAATAGGGATGAGCACAAGACCTAAAGTGTGAGAATAGGGTGAGCATATATACAGGCTAAAACTCCTCTTCTGGTGGAGCGCCAGATCATAATTACATAGTAAAATTTGGACTTAGGTTCAATTATAAATGAATTATTTCAATAATACGAACACCTTATTATAATCAATAGGAAAGTTAAGAGAAATCGTGATAAGCCATCATCACTTTGAAAACATCTCTCCAGATTACAGATTCATGTACGTAATATATATTAACGAATATTTACCTTCTTTAGTCTGAGTAAATATACGGCTACAGAGTATATACATTTGCATTTTCTTTTGTCGAAGGTATTTATTTTTGCAAATAACAAAAGAGAATCATGCGTAGTTCTGAGCGCCTTGTTGGGCCCTGCAGGCTGAATTACTCTCTCCACAGTCCACAGAGGAGCAAACCCCAGTGTCCTTCCTCACACCGTCACCATGGCAGCTGCCCGCGCCGCCCTCCGCCTACAGCGCCAGAGCCTCGCCGCCAATCCCTTTCTTTTCTCCGGCCATGGCCTCCGCTACCGCAAGCTTGAGGTCATCCTCACTACAGTAAGGCCATCACGTATACCTTTATAATCATTGCGCCTGTGCCAGCTCTGTTTTGGTTTATTAATGCTATACGGTGGGTTAGCCAAGTGGTCGCTTTGGTTCAATTCTAGTGAGATTGATAATCATTTTTGTCTTCTATTCCTTCCTATTTTATCCTGCAGACGATTGATAAGCTGGGGAAAACAGGGGATGTGGTCAAGGTGGCGCCTGGCCACTTCCGCAACCACCTTATGCCCAAGATGCTTGCTGTCCCGAATCTGGACAAATTCGCCATACTCGTCCGAGAGCAGCGCAAGGTAAGCTCTGTTCCTTATATTCGTCCTTGAAAAAGCTACTGCAAGCATGTCTTTTTGGGTGGCTAGTTGCTGCAAACCATGAGGTTGAGTGTTTTACCAAGGAAAAAAATTCATCGCTGTCCAAATTTGCGTTACACATTGGACTATGCACAGACTGTTCATGCAGCATTCCCTGACACAGCTATTTCCTATGGCAATCTGATAAGTAGCCTAATAAGTTGTTGATACTTGGTACAATCTGTGTTGAACGCATTCAAAGTATTGTGGTGCACTGGTGCCTGTATTCCATTCCTAGTTCCTTCCCTAGCTTGCTACTTACAGCCTTTTTCATCTGCAACCTTATAATGCGTTTATTTTTTCAATCAGCTCTATCAACGTGAAGAGGAGGTCGTGGTGAAACAAGTCACAAAGGAAGATGATGATGCCCGGGTAGGTTGTACAGCTCACAAGTTAAAAATATTTTCTGACCTTATTGATGAAAGTCCATAGCATAAAACTTTTTTACCAGTTAGGCAGTCTAAGTTTGTTTTGATGTTGTCTGCTGCATTAAGATAGTGGGCTCTCACAGGTCTTTGTTACCATAGCAGCAGAGAACTCGACATAGAAATGTGCCCTTTTTTTTTAAAAAAAAAAAGGCATGAAAATGTGCTGTGGGTTTCTGTTTTCTGAAAGTAATATTTTTGGATTTGTCTTCTGTATTGAGAATGGCTATGATCATAGGCTCGATTTGTTTTGATGCCTGTCTAACTCATCTGATTTATAAAAGACTGAATGGTTGACATGGAAATTTACTCTTTTCTCTCTACCTGCCAGTCTCTGTTCTTACCGTGCTGCATAATTTATGTATTGTTTTATAAAAATATAGCAACCACAGTTCTGCTGCCTAATATAAGCTCACCAGCTTCTTTCTGGCTCTTAAAAATTGCAATGTGCATACTTCTGTGTTATATAAAAGCCCCTTTGCTTCCTATAATCAACATTTTAACTGTAAGACCAAATTCTGGATAAGTTCAGATCTAAAATTTTTCGATTCTGCTTAAAGGCTGATATTGTGTGCTTTCCCCTGCCATATACTGCTCCTCTTTTCTGATATTACTGATTTACTTGTCAATTACCATTTCAACAGCTACAGGAAGAAAGATTGAAGCTGTACCAAACAGCAGCAAAGCGGCTAGATAATGCGCTCTTGGTCAGTCTGCTACCACTAAAAATGGAATGTTTACTGCACTATTTGTTTTCATGTTTTTGTGTAGTGTACATTTGCATGTTACTGATAATAAAGTTTAGCCATGGAAGTATTGATCATCTCTTATATTTGGTAGGTGTTGAGGAGGTTCATCTCGACTGGAAATGAGCTACGTACTCCTGTAACAAAAGATGAAATTGTTTCCGAGGTACCTTTGAAACTCTAAATACCCCATGTTGCATCTTTAAAAATTTCAGTTTTCCCATGACTTGTCTACTTCACCTACAGGTGGCAAGGCAACTCAACATCACCATCCATCCAGAGAATCTGAACCTGCAGTCACCTTTAGCGTCACTTGGTGAATTTGAGTTGCCCCTCCGATTACCACTGGACATACCGCGCCCAGAAGGTAAGCTCCAATGGACTCTGAAGGTCAAGATCAGGAGAAAATAAGTGCAGAAACTGGGGAACTTCTTTTGCTCCCACATTCTGGTGCATGATACCCAGCCATTGTAGCCTTGTGGAATAGGTTTCTATTGTCTGTCTGAAAGTGGGGTTCTGATTTTTGCTGTTTGAACACCTTACCCGAGAGGCACATGGACAACTTAATGATGACTTGTTGAGCATACGTGGCAAATCCATGGGGCAATAAAGCTATCTATGTTTTCTCATATTATGTGGAATTATGTTTGGTGCATATGTTGTGTAAATTATAGAATTCTAAATGTTGAATTGTGTACGTGGTTGAATCATACAAATTTTTTGTGTTGGAATGAGGTTTACAATACAAGATATGTAAGAGATGAGAGATGGAAGGAAAAGTAATCTAGAGGAATAAAAAAACTTCGCCCTGATTTGTATGACTATATCAGGCTTGAATAGGAATCCTGCATTCCTGCTGCGGGGGCGAATCCAGCCCACAAATGTACTGATGCCACCTCTACTAGTACTACACAGCTCACCTACAATTCGCAATGGAAATTAGAGAACATCGTTGTTGTCTTGTGACAGCATAAAACAGGGCTAGCTTTGCCCCTCTGCTGAATGTTTGTTTTGTGCTCCAACCGTCAAATTGTGGCCTTGGTACGAGCCTTGCTGGAGCTACTGGGGCGTTTATCTCATTTCAATTATAACCTACATATATTCTCGAAAAAAACAAAGTACTGTATGTATTACTCCACAGCTGAAATTCTGGAAGGAAATCAAAATCAACACTATAAAACCGGCTCTATTCACAGAGGAAGACGGCGCCGGCGTTGGCAAAATAGTATAGATCAGCGCCGGGTGAAGCTAAATGCCTAGACTTTGGACTATTTTTGGTGAAACGCAAACATTTGCGCAAGTCAGCGAAAAAGAGGGTATTTCGTCATCCCTTTTTGACGCTTCAGCAACCCGCACCGTGGACAACAATGGCACTATCCATTCCACGCTCAAGAAACAAAACTAAAACGAATCAATTATTGTGTCATCGATGCAAAGAAAAACGATGACAACAGCGGATATATTTACAGAGGATTACAGCCTCAGCGAGCTAGCAGTTGCAGAACATCAACCACGTACGGCAAACAATTTTACATCTACAAAATCAGTAAATCACAGAGCTTGTATGTACAAGCAAGGGGGCTATGAGGCGGGTGGGTCAAGTCAGAAAGCCACACATGGATTCCTCTTCATGTTCGGAGAGTGTTCCTGCTTGGCGGCAACAGCCCGTTGGCAGGGCTGAACAGCCGGGTCCTCTTGGGCTCTGATATCCTCACCTGTGTTATTGCTGTCGCCAGCGCGTCAACTATACCACACTCATCTTGCTCTTCAGAGTTGTCACTTGAGAATTCTGAAGATGACGACTCACAGTAATCAAACCTAACCCTCTCCCGGTGAATCATGGGAGTTGGAGTCTTGTTAGTACCCCATAGGTCAGAGAATTCAGCTTTCTGCGGGCATTCAGTGTAGAATAAGACCCAGGGGTGCCCTGTGTTCAAAGATAATGGAAAAGTCAATGAGAAATCACATCAAAGAGACAAGCTATAAGGATGCTTGAACTTACGGAGAACATCTTCGGCATTGGGTCTCGAAGAGACATCTCGGTTAAGCATTCGACCAATAAGATCACGAGCAAGCAGTGACACCGATGCCCACTGACTGGTGTGAAGGTCAAGCTCGACAGTCTTTATAGCATCGAAGATAGCTTCGACAGAATTTCCTTGGAATGGAAGAGTGCCCATCAATAGAACATGCAGCAGCACCCCGGCAGCCCATACATCTACCTTTTGTGAGTAATTTCCTAGTAGAACCTCAGGTGCCACATATGCGGGGCTGCCAGCTACACCAAACAATTGCTGACCTGCTCAAAGTTGAGGAACATATTTGTGAACATCAAACTTGCAGCAAGTGAAAGAGCCATAGAGACGATTCAAGAGCATCATCTACTTTTGACCTAGATGCAACTTTTTTTTTCTAGCCACAGAATACCACATTTGTAACCTCAAACATCAAGTAAATATGTTCCAATAAAGATCAATAGATATTAACATAGCAGCCAGGTCATATCACAGAATCCAAATGGCACATAGACTAAAATATTGAATGGCAAAAGGTCCATTTGTGCAACACAACAAAATCTCAGTAACAGTCGCCATAATTGCTCAGAAAATTAATGATAAAACAATTTGTCAATATTCTAGAAAGAAATATCACAATTGCCATATGCAAGGAATTGTGTCTGTTGCTAGTATAACGATAACTGCATTGAAATGAAACAGGGTAAGCTTAGCCAATATATCCTGTCATGGTTTCATACATAGTTTTACAGAAAAACAAAGACATGTTAGTGTTAGTCGAATGTCCGATCACAGACACACAAGGAAACTGCTAACAGACATTTGACCACCTCATGATGAACAGATCATTACTGGCATTAAAACCAGTTAGGCAGCTATATTTAGCGCACAGAAGCACAGAAATGCCTTAAAACCACATGACCGATGTAGCAGTAACAATGACCTGACTACCTGACCACCATGTCGACATTCTATCGATGCTGTCAATGCAAATTTCCAGAACTCCATGGGAGTAACAACTACCTTCGGACGACAACAACTCGACTGCAACTACCAAGTTAGCACCACTTCGACTCTTGACAGACCTAACAAAACAAAATGACACAGTGAATGAATACCAGATACCAAGCCATCACTGAAAACACAACTTGCACATCTCAAATCCCTTGTAAAATGCTAGCGACAATGCTCAAATGCAGCATGAACCAAAAAAACCAAGTCAAAAACCTAGGTTTATGCGTGCATAAGCAAAATAAACCATTCTTCCTAGATGCAGAATTCGAGCACAATGACAAGATAGTAACCACTACAACAACACCTATAAGAAATTGATGTCATTAAATCTTCCTATTGAGTAATTCTTGTTCTCCACCATTGTGATCTACTGATCTGGCAGCATTTTGAGGAAACTACATTGTCAGAACAGAATCATATCGACTACCCATATAGTAGATGACAGAACGTGAACTGACAAACCTAGAAGTAGCAATCTTTCTAGGCACTTACCATCGGCAACTCGCACGGCCAATCCAAAATCTGCAAGCTTCAACCTTCCAGCCTTGGTAAGCAGAACATTCTCCGGCTTGACGTCCCTATGCACAACACCCATCTCATGGCAGTACTTGAGGACAGCCATGAGCTCCTTGATCACATTGGCAGCACGGCGCTCCGAGACTTTACCCTCCCTAGCCACCTCATCGAGGAGCCGTCCGCCGTGGCAGAGCTCCATGACGAGGTAGAACGCGTCGGCGTCCTCAAAGACGGCCCTGAGCGTGACGACGCCCGGGTGGCCCGAGAGGTGCTGCATGATCTCCACCTCGCGGTGCGCCGTCTCCCCGGAATTTTTGGGCAGTGCCTTGCAGGCGAACTCGTCGTCCTCGCCGCCCTGGGAGGCGGCGGCGGCGGACTTGGGGCGGCAGACGCGGACGGACCCGAACTTGCCGTGCCCGATCTCCTCGCCGAGGTCGTACTCGCTCTCCAGCCGCTTCCGGCGCCCGATCCGCGTGGCGCTGTCGATGCACCCCACCTTCCGCTTCAGCCCGCGGCCCGGGAGGAGGAACGCCCCCGCCGACGCCGCCGACGCGCCGCTCGCCGCCGGGGCCGTCATCACCACGGCGGGGTCGGCGCGCGGGGACTGCGGCGGCTCGGCGGAGCCGCGGCAGGCGCGCTTGTTCCGGGAGGCCAAATCTTGGAGCGACCTCGCGGCCGAGCACGCCGGCGGCGGCGCGCCCTTGCGCTTCCGGGGCACCGGCTCCATGGCAGGATCGGCCGGAATCTCCCGCCCGCTCCTAGTAGCTTGGGTTCTGGCGGCGGCGCCGTCGGCTCCGGCGCATCGCGGGTCGGCGGCGGCGGGGGGAGAGAGGGGAACGGACGGATCGGGGGTCTCCGATTGCGTTGCGGGGCACGGGGGCAGCGGCAGCTCGGCGGCGGGTGGGGCTTGGAGAGGTGTGGGGTGGGGTGGCGTCGAGGTGACGCAAAGGGCGAGGCTTTTGTGAGGGGAAGATGGGGAGCACGAGCGCCAGCAGTGGTGGTTCGTTGGCGCACGGCGTAACCGACGCGGCCTGCAGTGGCGTGTGGCGCCGCGCGGCGAAGCTACGCGAGCTTTTCTTGAGTGGGTTTGTGGTCCTGGGCCGTCACGAGGCCCATGTGAGGTGGTACTGAGGTGGGCGTTTTTTTTTTAATATCCTAGCCGGAACAAGCTGACGGCGGTTTGTCGCTGTAGACCGCGGACAAGCAAGCTGGCAAAGTGTGTCGCCGTTTGTACGGAGTACGTCCTTTTTTGTACAAGCACAATCAGAGGGAGTAGAGTTAAAAGATGAATGTTACAAGTTGTTATCTACTGATGTGGACTATATTTTGACCTGGTGTTAGTGGTATAAATACTTTGATGGTGGTATAGGCTTTTAAACGAGCTCTGCCACTGCTTGTAGGGTGTGTATTTGAGGAATCAAAGGGTTTGTTCGGCTGGTGGATAAGCCATCAGATTTCGGCTGATTCAATATAGTATTCTGTGAGAGAGAATAAGCTGAAACAAGCCTAAATAAACCAAAACTAGAACAAGAGATCATGATAAAAAAATATATTAGATAAGACAGCGCACCAAGAGTCCATACTTTAGGATGTTTAGTTTAAGGAATCAAATTATTCTAGATGAAATAGTGTATCATGAGTTCATTCTTGATTTTTGGTGTGATATCCACATTCCTCTTACTATTATTAGTAGCTTATGAGGAATGCGGTGATGATACTCATACCTTGCACAAACCAAACAAAAAAGTAGGGAGTGAGAAGATGATAAATTAACTCATCATTTATCAAACAAAATACCCTATACATTATGCGGAATAACTTTATTCCTTAAAGTAGTACTAATTACTGTTAGTTTGTGAGATGAGAAGTAGCATTCTATTCCATATAACCAGATAAAAGAATGAGGATTGAGATACGATGAACCAACCACTCTACCAAACACCCTGTTACTGACTTTCGGTGACATTAGTAGTTTCTGAGCTGGCACCAGTCTAGCTGACATTTTCAGACCATTACACCCAAACATTCGAGTTAGAGAGGGAAACATTAAACAAGCATCACTGGACATGACCTGCATCAACATACTATACGACCTGTTTGGTTGGTATTCAATTCCTACCAAACCAAAATCATGGCTTGCTAAATCAAGGTTTAAGTTAGTACAAAAAAGCATAGATGTGTATTTGGTTGACTGCCGAAACGAAGGCTCACCAAATTTCTCTTTTACATGTAGTTTAAGAACTTTATATATACTTGCCCAAAACTTTAGCTATCAAAATTGGTAATGCTGATACTTTGGCTATAAATCAATTGATGACCACAAATTTTGGTTTGCCATAATTTTGGTCTGGCAAAAATTAGATGTCAACTAAGCAGCC
Organism: Cymbopogon flexuosus; assembly: GCA_027790015.1. Taxonomy (NCBI): domain Eukaryota; kingdom Viridiplantae; phylum Streptophyta; class Magnoliopsida; order Poales; family Poaceae; genus Cymbopogon; species Cymbopogon flexuosus. Next base: position 11,713 of record JAKNSH010518177.1, read on the forward strand.
CCTACAAGATTATCCTACTACTAAAAAGACTCAAGAGGAATCGTTCACCGGGCGAGCGAAAACTACCGCTCGCTCCTGCTTGCCCGGCACACCTTCGCTCGCAGTCAAGGCAGTTTAGGACGACGCCGTCGGTCTCCTCCAAATTCAGCCACGATCTCTTCCCATCCAATCACACCCCCAATCCAAACGCTGCTGCCCTCGCACGTCTCCTGCAAGCTCCCTCGCCCGACCAGATTCCTCCACGGCCGGCCTGCTCTGCCTGACGCCCCGCGCCAGTCGTCGTGCCTCCACGGACCAC
>JAKNSH010518182.1:0-10369 GCA_027790015.1 Cymbopogon flexuosus
GGGAAAATTTACTGTAAAAGAGAGCAGAATATGTAGGGGATGAAAATAGAGTTTGATGGCTGCGGATGGAAGGGCCGTGGTGATTTACAACTCGAGAGACAGGGTGGATGCTGTCCACCGGCAGCCTCTTTTTATCCCACATTTTTTATTCAGCTCTTTTCATTGCACACGGTAGTGGGGTCCTGGCCGCTGGTATAGATGTTTTTTTAATCATACCGTGATTTGATTGAGGGCGAGGTAATGGCTGATGTTAAATTAGATTAGGGCTTTTGTATTACCTTTGTAACGAAATATATATGCTATATAAGAAGTATTATATATAAGATAGGAGTTTTTTTTTCTTTTCTCCTATATCCACCTGTATTTGGTATCAATCATTCATAAATTAAATTGTAGAGATGACTAGAATATCTCAATGTCCCATTCACATCTTTTCTCTATCGATATCCAAATATGTTACCTAGCTATAGCTTTAAATTGTCATCGAAATTATAACCTTGAATTCCCGCAGCAACGCGCGGGGAATTCATCTAGTTTGGACAAAAGTAGTGTCAAATACTTTTTGCTCGCTATGGTACTAAGGTTTACGAAATAGAGACGCCACTGAGACGCTACCTGCCTGTTCCTCGCGCCACGTTGCACGCCTAGGACCCCTCTCCTTCCCTTGTTTTGTGTCTATCGGAGGCAAGGAGAGGGACCCATCTTTTATTCCCCTCCAGTTTCTAGTGTATTAAAGGCTGGTTTGGCAGAACTCATAATAGTTTCACGAGCTAATTTGAGCTGTTTTATTTGCCAAACAACTACTTTCAAAACAACTTCATATGTGAGGCTATATTTCTTCTCCTTCATAAAAAGATGGAAGATGAGAGAGCGGAAAAAAATAGCTTTCAACAGCTTCATCTCTCATTTGTGAACCCCACCGTGAAAAAAGATGATGTGGGAGATGAAACATAGAGAAAACATAAGGCAGGGGGTATTTTTTTTTTGACACTTATCGTTCTTTTAGCTATACGGAACTGTTTTGCCAAATAGGATCCGCAGAATAGCTGCTCATGAAGCCATTAAAAAAACAACTTTAATGGTAAAGCTAAGCCATGCCAGGGTCTAAGGTTAAGTCCAAATAAATTGAAATTACATGTATTAAAGGGAGGAAAGACTCGCATTTGTACTATTTTAATTTGCAATTCTCTCGCTTTTTCCTCTATTGTACTCGATCAATCAATAAAGTTTGTTTGGAAAAATATATCCTTGCAACTATAGTGAGGGTTGGATTACGAGAACACAAGCAGGCCCACAAATTTGGCTACGCGGATCTTTCCTTTTTTTCATACTTGATTTTGTCAGAAAAAGAAAATGCAGATAGGCTCCCCCGCTTACGCGGGCTCCAAAGCGACCCAAACCAGGGCCCAACATCCTTCACACCTGCACAGCCCAGCCCACATACGAGCTGCCGTTGCGTGACCCACTTCCCTTTCCTTCCACTCTGCGTCCACGTGACATTGCTGCGCGGCTGCGCCAGCGGCGCGTCGTGTTCGTCCATATCCTCCTCGTCTCCTCCCCCGCTTCCCTCTTTCATCATCTCAGCAATTCCCAAATCGCCCCTCCACCATAACGGGAGCTCAGCGGCGGCGGCCCAACCTCTAACCCTCCCCTGAACCCTACCCCGCCGCTCCTCGCCGGTCGCCACCCCCTTTCCCACCATGGCCCTCTCCCGCCGCCTCCTCCCGCTCTTCCTCCGCCGCGGCGGCGGCGGCGCCCTCGCCCCCCTCCCCGCCCGCGCGCTCTCCACGGCCGCCGCACCTGCGGCGGCGATGACGGCCTCGGAGGAGGACGAGGAGTCCGTCACCGTCAAGGGCGTGCGCATCTCGGGCCGCCCTCTGTACATGGACATGCAGGCGACGACCCCCGTCGACCCGCGCGTCCTCGATGCCATGCTCCCCTTCTACCTCTCCCGCTACGGTAACCCTCACTCCCGCACCCACCTCTACGGTTGGGAGTCGGACGCCGCCGTCGAGGACGCGCGCGCCCGCGTCGCGTCGCTCGTCGGCGCCGACCCGCGCGAGATCTTCTTCACCTCGGGCGCCACCGAGTGCAACAACATCGCCGTCAAGGGCGTCATGCGCTTCTACCGCGAGCGCCGCCGCCACGTCGTCACCACGCAGACCGAGCACAAGTGCGTCCTCGACTCGTGCAGGTACCTGCAGCAGGAGGGCTTCGAGGTCACCTACCTCCCCGTGCGCAACGACGGGCTCGTCGACCTCGCGCAGCTTCAGGACGCCATCCGCCCGGACACCGGCCTGGTGTCCGTCATGGCCGTCAACAACGAAATCGGCGTCGTCCAGCCGCTCGAGGAGATTGGCCGCATCTGTAAGGAGAAAGGCGTGCCGTTCCACACCGACGCTGCCCAGGCGCTGGGGAAGATCCCGATTGATGTCAACAGGATGGGGATTGGGCTCATGTCTCTGTCCGCACACAAGATTTATGGGCCCAAGGGCGTTGGGGCCCTCTACCTTCGCCGCCGCCCACGCATCAGGGTGGAACCGCAGATGAATGGCGGCGGGCAGGAGCGTGGCATCCGCAGTGGGACTGTGCCCACGCCGCTTGTTGTTGGATTTGGGGCTGCCTGTGAGATTGCTGCTCAAGAGATGGATTATGACCACAGGCGTGTCAGTGCTCTACAGCAGAGGCTGCTTGATGGCATACGTGCGCAGGTCGATGATGTTGTCATCAATGGAAGCATGGAGCACCGTTACCCTGGCAACCTCAATATATCTTTTGCGTATGTCGAAGGGGAGAGCTTACTGATGGGTCTGAAAGAGGTGGCTGTGTCGAGCGGTAGTGCCTGCACTAGTGCCAGCTTGGAGCCCTCATATGTGCTGCGGGCACTTGGGGTGGAGGAGGATATGGCGCACACTTCTATTCGTTTTGGCATCGGTCGCTTTACCACTGAGGAAGAGGTGGACAGAGCAATTGAGCTTACTGTGCATCAGGTGAAGAAGCTCCGTGACATGAGCCCACTCTATGAGATGGCCAAGTCTGGCATTGACCTCAAGAGCATCGAGTGGTCACAACACTGAGGCAGCTTCAATGGCAAACGGGCACTCGTGAGTGTACACGGATTGCATACATAGGTATATGCCTCTTAGTTAGCTGCCTGCTCTTTGTTATATCCCGTTTTCTTTTAGAAAGGATGATGCCATGGTGCCTGTGTACATGGATTGCATACATAGGTATATGGTTCTTAGCTGCCTCTGTTTGTTCTAGCCTGTTTTCTTTCAAAAGGGATGATGCCATGGTTCCTTGTTTACTATCACACCAATAAAATAATTGTGCACCTGTTCAGCACATCTGACGACCTTCGTGATTTGTTCTGAGCTACATCTGTGAATCAGATATTTTCTCTATGACGTTAAAATTAACTTCTAATCAATTTGGAGAAGTGTAACCTAGTAAGATCTCGTTCTGTTCCATTAAATGCAATATTTAGAACAAGAATAAATCACTTCTCTAGGCCGTGCATCTAAGACCCTTGCTGCTGGTTATGCTGAAATGTTTGTTATTAATACGGTTCAACAAGTGCCTGTGCACATCCAGAAGTATATGGCATGTACTGTCTTCGTTTTAGGATATCAACACAAGAAAAATAAGCAAGCTGAGCCCTGGTTAACAAGATTCCATTTTTTTTAATGCCTTTGAGATTTTTAGGGATTTTTGGTATTAATTCAAATCAGTTCTAGCTCTCTCCTTTCAAAACCATAGTTCACTTTAGCTTTGCCCTAACTCAAACTTCTCTAACTTTGACCATTTTTTTTTTTTTGTGTAAAGAATGTGTTTATGTGTTTCTTTGTTTCTTGTCTCTTTTGGGTTTCATCTCTAGCCTACCTGAAACTAGTTTCATATGTAACTGTTGATGCAGTTTTCTACTCCATCTCTTTCAAACTGTAGCTTTGTCGCAAGTCAAGCTTGTCTAACTAGTACTAGTTTATAGAAAAAAATATTAACATCTACATTTCATGGTGTATATCTAATATATTTCGTGGTTTACCAAATAAAAACATCAATATATTTCATGGTGTATGTGTATCTAATCTAATGAATCTAGTTTGATGTTGTAGCTATGAACTTGGTCAAAGATAGAGAAGTTTGATTTAGGACATAGCTAAAAGCAGCTTACAGTTTGAAACATAAACTTGGTCAAATCTTTATCCAATTCAGGTCCTATTTTTTTAAATAGAATTTTGAGGACAAGTGTGCCTAACATGATGAGCTAAAATGTCAAGATCTAGTCCTGTGACCTGATCTGGCCATTGTTTGCTTCTCACAGAAATTGCAGTACTGAAATAGTTCCAGCTCATATCAGTCCACTTGTTTTCTACTGGGTTAAACATTGTCATATATTATATTTTGCCATTGCTTTCATGGGAACGGGATCAGGAGTAACGGATAATATTAGCCTGCTGTTTTATATTATTTTCTACCCCTGATTAATCTGTTAACTGTCATCGGTGCCCTGATCTGAATACAAGTAGCAATGAATTATTCCTTCATACACATATACGAAATACTTCAGCCCTACATACTCATCCATTCTATACCTACCAGTGCTCTAATCTGAGCATAGTTTGTGCTGTAGCAGTATTTTTAAGGCAGTGAGGTGAGGTGTGGTCTCCAGTTGGTGAAGTGAGGTGTGAACATCCGCCGCCCCTCACAACACCTAGGCACCTGCAAGGTGAGGTGATGTCGTACCAGTCTAGCAACAGCAAACTAACAACAGAGAAGGATGAAAGAAAATAGGAGAAAGTGGGAATAAGAATGGGAAGGAGACCGGCCGGCCACCAAGCAGCCTTCCCTCCCCTCACATAGTGGTGCTCTCAATGCCCTCTCTATGCCAGCCATCAGCCTCCCGTCCTTGTTGCTTCCTTGCCCCTCAAGTGGTATTACCACCGCTGTTCCCCATCCAGATTAGCCGTAGTTGACATTCCCTTTTCAGATCAGTCACTGCCTCTGCTGAACAGGCAGATGTTTGCATTGACCACCAGTGGCAGAGCTGCCAGGGATGTGTAGGCTTCTGCTGCTTGTCCTCCTGTTCCCATCCTGTTCTTCTCCTACTCTTGCTCTCTTTCTTCCTCCCCTTTTTGTTGATGCAGACGCCCAGGACCGTGTGGACACCTTGTCACCTAAGGTGGCACCTTAAGAACACTGGCCTGCACTATTTTCTCTGTTCGAATGGCTGCTATTGATCAATTTTGAGAACAGTACCTAATACAGCATCGTTCTGTGGTACAGATGAAAGTATTCCAAAATGACAACAAGAATTTAGAACAAGATGAAATCGAAATATGTAGGTCATGCATACTATGATTGCTTGATCTAAGAGGTGTTTGTGCTGACAAATATTTGGGGGATTGCTCTAGGAAAGTTCTGGGATTCTTCTGGATTTTGCACATCCACAATACAATCAGGTCACAATCGTTCTTTAAATGGTACCTTTGAGGGTATGTAAAAATGTCAAACAACTGTGTCCAAGTATGAAGTATGGATTCATGAATGGTGATGGGCTAAAATGGTAATATGAATGTGGACAGATATAGCCACTGTTTTCTTTTCACTGAATCGCATTGTTGAAAATAAAGTGTGGCTGATGTCCATGGTATGTTTGCGAATTTTAATGTTGTCCTTGCATCATTGCTCATCACTTGTATCATTTTTTTCTCCATTAGTTCACGTTTAGTTTCGGTCTGGCTTCTATCAATCTAATTTGTTGGTAATTACAGTTACAGCATCTGATCAGTAGAAATTACTGATTTTGGAAACCAGAGGATGTTTCAGAACACAACTTTGTATTTATGCTTATTTATTTTATTTATTTCAGTAAAATTATGATATTATTGGAGTAGTTTATGAACAATCTCCACACCATTTTCACACATCCGATCGAACTATTCACAAACGTATTGTGGTAGTTGGTACCAATTACCTTAAGGAGTTCTCAGGATACACCATTAATTGTTACCCATGATATCCAATATTCTGATAAAATATAGCTCATATCAGTAACTTCTGTGGGTACTGGGTACCTCTCCTGGGATCTGGTTCTCATTCTACTTGTGAATGTTTTTATGACTCTTCTTTGGAGATTCTGATTAAGTATATGGGGCAAAGAAAGATACCATAAGTATCTCAAAACACCACCATAATAATGTCTGGGTTCACTATTAGTGAATCTTGCTTTTGTCAGTTGCTCTAGTCATTCATGCAGATCAGCTTGTACTTGTAGCACCATCGTGGTTATTTTTCAACATTTTGTAGTTCCGGGAGTAATCACAACTCTAACTTGATCCCTCTTGTTGGATTTTTCCAGGCTTATTATGTCTAGTGCTGGTGAAGGGTTCATGTGGTGCTCCTCCTACCTCTGATAGGATTATCACACTTTTTTAGCGCTCACATGGGGTGTATTCAAGAGGGTCAAATATGCTTGCTTTCTAAGGTAGAGTATCTTGACCTCAAAATAAGGATACTTGAAATAGTTAGTAATGTATTGTCTGAAATACAGTTTGAAGTAGTATTGAAGTGGTGACAATGATGTTAATATATTTTAGTGCTGATATAAATGTTGTTTAAAATTCCTTTGGAGATACTTCATTCTAAACAGGCTTCTTTGTTTAAAATTCCTTTGGAAATACTTTAGTCTAAACAGGCCCTACCTTATTACGGATAGATTAACTGGCCAGTTTAAGCCTTTTGTCAAATCTAGTTAACCACGTTAGGCTTTGTTTGGGTGTTGCTGTTTCCTAAAATTGTAGTGTTGCGAAACCACAGATTTAAAGACCGTAGGCATGTAATACCATAGTATTTAGAAACCACAGTTTTCCTCTGTTTAAGGATAACCATGTGAAACCGCAGATTTAAGGACCGTAGGCATGTAATACCACAGTATTTAGAAACCACAATTAATTACTACATCCAAACATCTTTCTTTTGAGATACCTAGGTATTTTAAAAAACCATGGTATTATTAAGCTAAAACTCTAGAAGTTTCAAAAGAGAGAGGGCTTATGGCCATATACAAAATAGATAGGAACTCTAATTTTCTTCCTTATTCCTGTCTAACACGCATGTTGAACTATTTCGGCCTTGATCCCTTGAGCTACTACACTGCAGCTGCAGACTTTTATATACATACATAGACATTGTACCTGGGGCTCGGGGTGGATATTTCGTTAGCAGGCAGCGAGTTAGACGGCACTGAGTCAGGTGTACTTGGGAGTGGGCATCTTATCAGGAAGCGTTGGCAGTGGCACCTCACACTGCAGCAAGCTGACAGCCTGCCTGATGGAAGGCCGCAGGCTTGGGTCTGGATGGGCGCACGCCAGCCCAACGACCATCACCCGCTCCATCTCGCCGTGGTCGAACTCGCCGTCCATCCGCTCGTCGGCGGCTTCAAGAACGGACGCTGTCCCATAAAGGCCCCAGACCCATTCCACGAGGCGCGTCCTGCCCTGGTCCTGGTGCTCCCAGTCGAGCACCACGGGCGGGCGGCCGCATGCAATCTCGAGGAGCACGACGCCGAAGCTGTACATGTCGGACTCCGGACATGCGCGGCCTGTGACTAGGCACTCTGGGTCCATGTAGCCCATGGTGCCCGCGAGGTTGGTGGTGTGGGAGCCACGGCCATGGTCGACGAATCTCGCGAGGCCGAAGTCGCCCAGCTTGGCGCTGAAGGAGGCGTCCAGCATGATGTTGCTCGGCTTCACGTCCCTGTGCACCACGCACTGCTCCCACTCTTGGTGAAGGTACAAGAGCGCAGATCCCAACTCCAGCACGATCTTGAACCTGAGAGGCCATGTTAGGAGGACGGCTGGGTTGTAGAGATGGGTGTCGAGGCTGCCATTGCTCATCAGTTCATACACCAGTAGTAGCTCCCTGCCCTGGTGGCACCACCCGATGAGCTGCACAAGGTTCCGATGCCTCAGCCGGCTTATGATCTTCACCTCGGAGGCGTACTCTTTCCTCCCTTGCTCTGAGCCTCTCCACACTCTCTTGATGGCCACGTGGAGGTCTAGCTCCCTCAGAAACCCTCTGTAAACTGTGCCGAAGCCGCCTTCTCCAAGCTTCTCCTCCTCGGAGAAGCCTTTGGTCGCGACAGAAAGTTGGCCGTACTCGAACCGCTTGGGCCCCGAACCCTTCTCAAACTCCTCGTCCATGAACTTGCCTTGAGCTTCCGATTCTAGCTGTGTCTTGGCCAACTCCAGGTGTTTTGTTCGTAGTAAGTGGAGCAGGGCAACAACCGCTATGCAGAGGAGGATGGATACGGAGCTGGTAACTCCGAGAGCAACTTTTAGTCCGGTTCGAGAATTTGATGAAGCCGAAGCACCTGCATATATAACATCAAAATCAAATGCATGGTTGATGTTGCAATGATGCCTAACTTCCTAAGTGTGAAACGTTGTTGGGTTTCAGAAAAGAAAAACCACCTTTAGTCGAGCTTGGGCTGGGTGAGATCCAAGGTGCTACCAAGCTGAAGGACCAAGAGAGCAACTGGTGCAGCTCAATTGAGGAGCCCGTTGCCGCTGAGAACCCGATGGCCACCTGCTCCGGCAGCGCCTTGCTGAGATCGACCTTGGCACTGACGTTGAAGGTCGGTGTCATGTCACGGAACTTTGGGCTGTGGTCGAACCTCAGCTCGACGTCCATCACGCTGGTGCTGCTGTTGTAGTCCACCCGCACGCTCATCTGCCCATTGAGGCTGAAGCTCGGCAGCGTGATGTTGGCCACGGACACAATGGAGTTCACGTCGATGCCCATGTGGTCGTAGGTCGTGTTCGGATCCCATCTGTCGTTGAACGTGTCGAACTCCACAGCCACGAACCTGTCCGTGTCATGGCCGATGGTCCGGTTGAGGCAGTAGTCAGGCCTGCAGAGCCCAAGGGCACCGCCCTCCGAGCTGGGCGGCAGCGCCGACGGGTAGTGGCTGAGGAAGAAGGCCATGCCATCGCCCTTGTTGTTCATCTCGGTGATGTTGATGGCGAAGGAGAAGGAGGTGGTGAAGCTGGCCACCTGCCCCGTCGCATTGTCCCGCAGCGGCACCGGGTGCGCGTATGCTACCCGGCCCACGCTGAAGGATAGGCTTGCGTTGTAGGCGTTCGCCGTGAGGTCGAAGAGTTGGCCGTGGAACGCGGCGGCGCCTCCAGTCGTGAAGTCCGCGAGGGTGAACGTGGAGGCGTTGGAGAAGTCGAAGTCGAAGGAGAGGCAGGAGGCGCGAAGGGCACCGCGGCTGGTGGCAGCGGCCATCAAGTAGACCAGTGAGATGATGACGAGAGGTGTTGTGGAGCTCATGCTCATCGTCGCCGACCTGCTAGCAGCCATGCGCGTACTCGCTGCCACTGCGTCGGTATAGAATGATAGCTTTGTCTTCGATAGATTGATCGGCTGCTTGATAATGAGCTTCGTCTTGCTCTCTGCGAAGGTAGGCAACTGCAAAAGTTAGTCCGGTCGTCGTTGCCTCGACAGTTGGGTAAAAGTACAAGTGCTTGAATTATCGACGTCTTGAGTTTACGACGATGACGATTGTGACGGGAGTTCGGTAGTTTTGACCTTTATTGAGCAAGTGGTGGTGAACTGTGTGCAACCGAAGCCACGGGCGTTTCTAGCCCAAGTCAAGGGCTCACGACTGAATAATTCGGGCCCTTTTGCTCCTATCGTTTATTGATTGTGGAGTTTGCAACATCTTATCTTACTATTACTAATTATAGATTCCAATAGAGGCTACATGATAATTTTTTATGAGATGTACAAGGAAAACAAGATAAGTCTTAAAAACTAATAAATTTCTTATGATAATGAAAAACATCTAGCCTTTAATTTAGTAGATTATCGTTGCTAACGATATCCATATGTTTTTCATTTTTTTAAGCTAAAGTTATCCACTCTACTACTATGAAAAATACAATGTGAGCATACACAATCACAGATGTTGATATGATGATTGAGTTCATATATGCCATGCAATGGAATAGCCAGTAGTATGCCTGGTTTGTATTAACACGTAACGACTATGGGTGTATGCGCTTTGGTTAGTACTTCGTCACATCTGGTATGTCTTATTGACTTGGTTCCTATTATGTATGTTTTCTAATTATGATTTATTCATTATTGAATCATGTGATAAACATTCAAACTCGTTGTAATTGTAGTATAATCTTATATTTATCACTCCCGAGCAAGGTTTTAAATAGCGGGCTAAGGTTTTTAGCGGTTGGTCTCTAAAAAAGCTATTAGCGGTTAAATTGTACATGAACACAAATAGCGGTACTCTGCCTCAAAAAGCTATAGCGAGCTATAGTGGCAATCATAGCGGGCTATTTATTTC
>JAKNSH010518519.1:0-10882 GCA_027790015.1 Cymbopogon flexuosus
GGAAAGAATTTAATGTTGATGAAATTTACAAAGCCGAGTCTTCATATATTGGTGGTTTGAAGTCCATTGAGGAGTTCCATCATATTGAGATTCCACCTAATGCTCCACCAGGGATTGATGAAGAGATGCTAGAGGTAATAATCTTAATTCTGATTCCTATGAGTTAAGTGGATCTAACATGGTAACTACTGTAGATTTGTGCCATCTTGCTACATATTAGTCCTGTGTTTTGTTCCTTGTGATGGTCAGATGCTTTGCATCCTTTGAAAGTAATTGTTTTTTGTGAGATTGTTTTTGCATAGCTGCTGGTTCGGGTTCAGCTGTATTGACTAACATGATTTTTTTTAAGACCATCTTTGTAGAATGCTTGTAAACAGCATAATGAAACTGGCATCATGATAAGGGTAGTGCTTGCTCTCTGGTGAAAATACATAGAGCTTTAGAAGTTATCCATGGTTTTATTTGAACTACATAGTTCATACGCTAGAATTTCATACCAATATGTTTTGCTGCAAGCAAAACATGGGTGCATTAGGAACCTTGTGCCTCGGCCCTGTTATCTGACTCTTGTTTTGCACTAACCAGGATGGCAAGAAACCAAGTGAGCCTGTCCAGGAAAGCCGGGAGGAGCAAATGTCTGACATGAATGATCGCGAAGGAAGCAAGGCAGGCAGTGCTAGCACACAGAACGACAAGTTGTACACCGCCGAGGGCATACTCGACCCTCGCAAGAGGAAAGCAGAGAAGAAACGGCGGAAGGCGAACAAGTTCGCTGTGCTGAACGACATGGATGCGGATTATGATTTCAAAGTGGATTATCAGATGGAGGACGCTTCGGCCGCCGATGAGCACGCGGATGATGAAGATGGTGGAGATGAAGCCAAGGATAATGAACCGATGACTGGTGTCAATGATTCGTGAAACACATTTTGGTTCCTAATTGATGACATAGTAGATGTTATCGGTGATATTATCATGTCTGTCCCAGTGGGGGTTGCAAAATTAATCCACAAAAGTTTTGTGCTCGGTTTTTTTGCTTGTTTAATTTAATGAAAGATGATACTTCTGTGAGAAGGCCTGTGTTTTACCTGTCCCTAACCTACTTTCACCTGCTCTTACTTAAGTTGCATTTAGTGATCATGATGCGCTATCCTCGGTATTTACCATGGTGGGTGAAAAGTTTTGGGGTGGCACATGGAGTATTCGGGTACTAGTAAAAAAAAGTTATAGATTTTCTCAAGAAACCGGGTACCAGTAAAAAAATAAAAAAAAAAATTATTTGTCAAATTAAGGACTAATTAGACGAAAGATTCGTCTCGCAATGTGTGCAATTAGTTTTTTATTTCGTATGCATGTGCCGTAACATACAATAGGATTGGTGAAAAGTTTTGGGTGGAAATAAACACACCACCAAGCAAACATGAACAAACCGAAATTTATCTGCTTAAGATATTTGACTCTGGTATCATTAAACCAATACCTGTGGAATGAGGTGAGGTGAAGTGGCATAGAAAATGAAGGTGGGTAAACTACAGTTATAACTTACTAATAACATTCATACTCTGATGCGTTAAGCGCATGCAAATTGTTAATCATAGGTAGGAAGCTCCCTTTAAATTGAGAAGCGAATGATATTTTCACCCAACTGGAACTGCTGCTTCTAGTACAATTTGTATTTTGTATAATAGGCGCCGCCGTCCTCCGGTCACGCGAACCAAAATGCAGTCCGGCTCTGCAGCGCTGCCGCAACCAACACCCCCGCTGCTTCCAGTTCCCACCCAACCAGCGACGGCGAGGGCGATGGCGACGCAGGCCGAGCTCGACGCGGCCGTCGCCGCGCTCGCGGAGAAGAAGCGCCGTCTCCGGGAGACCTTCGACCGCCTCGTCGCCTGCTCCCCGGTCCCACTACCCTTCCGCTGGGAGGACCTCGACGCGCACCTCGCCTCCATCGCCGCCAGCTTCAGCCACCTCGACTCCACCCACGCCGACGCCATCGCGGGTGCAGGAACCGTAGCCGCAGCCGCTGGGGGTCCAACCACGGCTGCTCACCACGTCGAACACCTGGGCAAGGAGGAGCAGGGCCGGGAGCGCCGCGTTGGGCGCGGCGCGGCGGAGGAGGGGCAAGGTAGCAGCAATGCGGAGGGAGGGGAGGAAGGTGGGAACGCGTCGTCGCGCCAGGAACGCGGGGAGGAGGAGGGGGAGGAGCTCCGGGAGGCATCCAGTGCGCGTCCCGACCGAGGACCTGACGAAGCGGGGGACATTCTCGGGGCGGAGGCGGTGCCAATCGAGGCGGCTCTTCCAGAGCAGCCAGACGACGACGAGGAGGAGGAGGACGCCATGGGCGCAATCGTGGCGTCGTCTCCCCTCCAAAGCGATGACGACGTTGAGATGGAGGTGGTGGTGGAGGAGGAGGTCGTGAACGCGAGCGCAGACAGAGAACGCCGCGACGACGAGGCGGAGGAAGGGGAGTGGCAGCAGCATCCGCACCCGCACGCCGCAGGCGGCGGAGAGACGTCGGCTCTGGCGACAACCGTCGCCGCGGCGTGCGCGAACATGGACCCCTCGGCGCTGGTGGGCGCGCTGCGCCTAGGCGGCAGGAGCCCCCTCCGCGCGTTCCTCCCGGCGCTGCTCGGCGCCCCGGACCCCCACGCCCTTCTCGTCCGCGTCGTCGGCGGCTTCCTGGACGTGGCCTCAGCGGGGCCGGGGCGCGACGCGAGCGAGTGGTGGGCAAACTGCGTCGCGCTGATCGAGTGCGCGCCCCGCCTCGCGGCGCCGTCGGCGGACGCGCTGGCGCAGGCAAGGCGCCTGGCGCGGCACTGGAAGGAGATGGTGCTCGCGGGGCCTGCGGGTGCGGGTGGCAGGGACATGGGCGGGATGGCTGGATGGGGCCTTCTCACCTTCGTTGCTTGCTACAGCATTGTTCCGGAGTTCAATGGTGATGAGATCACCCGTCTCTTCGACAGTATCGCGCCCCAGGTGAAGGACAACTGCGTTGAGCTCTGCAAACGTCTTGGCCTCATCGGAAAGATGACCGGTACATACTATGTTCCTCGACTTCGATTCTCAGTGATGAATTTAATCTCATGTCTTGTGGTTAGCCTATTCTATGAGCAACACAGTGTGCGCGTAGATGAACGTTTGTTCACCTGTACGTTATAGACTTGTAGTTTACTTCTGATTCAGACATCAGAATGCTCTGAATCTCATAGGCTTCTCTTCAGGTGAATGCCAACCAATGCTCTCCAGTCTCCATCATTGTCTCCCAGCTAACCACGCTTAAAAGTAGAGCACGAAACCTTAATTAGCAGGATATCGTGATGAATACAAACAAGAGAGCAGACAACAGAACCCAGGCAATATAATTACTGGGATCAATATAGTAGGATATATAAGCTGTAGTGTGGTGCCAATCTTTTTTTTTTTTTTTTTTGACAATGTGTGGTGCCAATCTCTGGTTGCTAGAAGTTAACCGGATTACTGTGGCACAAAGAAGCAAATTGCAGAATATTTCGATCTATTCCTTTTTTCCTGTTAGTACTATGTACTCTCCTTCCTTTTTAGTGAGAAATTCACATTTATTGTTGCAGCCGTCAAATTGATATTTTAATCACTTAGTACCTGGGCTTATTTATTACTAGTTATATGTCATATTGTTCACTCATGGCATGACCTAGATGATTTATGTCAGTCTACTACTTTGGTGGTTGCAAGTTGAATCTACCTTCTACATTAATGTAGGATGATTTTATATCTGTATGACAAAAAATATGATGAGTTTTTCTGAAGGATATCACTATCCCACTGGTTTACCGTGTTGCTAATGTTTGGCTCATTCTTCTGCAGATTCAATCAATCATTTCATTGGAAATGGGCAGCCACTCGATGCTATAAGATTGGCACATACTTTCAGTTTGACTGAAAAATATCCTCCACTTGCCATCATGAATGATTATATTGAGAATGCCAAGAAGACTGCTGAAGACATACTAAGCAAGGAAAGCTATACACTGGAATCTCTGGTATGTTCTGTTTCTTGGATAGGATGTATTGTTATGCTAATCCAACTTAAATGAAACTGACCATTTATCGCAACTGTAATTTTGTTTGGCTCTGACAAGTTCTGGATTCGGAAAATAAAATACAGCATGCTTTTCTGAAGCGAAGTTTTCAATCTTAAAGCAGTGCAGTTTAGGAACTAAAGCAAAGTTTTCAATCTTAAAGCAGTGCAGTTTAGGAACTAAGCAGGTTTGGATGTGCACCATCACCAGTCTAGGTTTGGGCCCTGTTTGGGTCAGATATTGGCCTTTCTTTTTCTTATAATTAGTGAAATTATAGTACGTAGTGGTAATATTGCAATCATATCCCTCCTGCTTTGAAAGTTGTATTGCTTACTTTATGTAAAGAAACATTAGAACCTTTTCCTGGATGAATTGTTGCGTCCACATAATGACATATTGATATCTTACTTTCAACACTGATATAGACATATAATGTTTTCAACTATTTTAACGCCTTTGAATCATCTGTTGAGCAGAATCAAGCGATGGCAAAGAAGGTTGATGCTCTAATATTTTCATGGAGCGCAGTTGATGGGTATGATATTGATTCTGTTCAGCGTGATAGCATCAAGGCAGAAATTACCCAGTTGTTACACAAGTATGCAAACAAGCAACAAAGTCTAGCAGGTGCTTCAGCCTCCATTTCAAGTTCACACCAGCAGCAGAATTTTCAAGAGTACCAGCAGTGGCCACAAATGCAACTGGTGGAACAGCAGCAGCTGCAGCGAAAGCCACATCTTGGCCTGCAGCCAAAACCAGGAGAGAAACATCACCAGCAGCAGAAGCCACAGCACTCTCAGAGTCAACAAGAGCCGCAGGAGCGGGGAATGTGGCAAAACCGGAAAAGGAAAAGAGAAAACAAGAAGAATCGCAAGAGGAAACAGCGCAGACAGAATCTGCAGCAACAGAATAAACGCCCAAGGCTACCTCCATATGTCAGGCCAGTAATTGACAACCGGCATGGGCAACCATTTTCAGGAACTCGAAGAGCTCCGTTCGCAGCCTATGCCACTACCATACCTCGGTATTTTTGGTCCATGTGATGATCGTTCTCAGCATCACATGCCAGTGTTCCACCGGTGAAGTTACTGTTGTAGTGTAAACTGATGGTCGAAAATAGAAGAGAAAGTTGTTCAGTGCTGATTGGTTTTGCTTAGCTTTCCATAAAAAAGCCTTAGTCCCCATAGTGACGTGTATATGATAAAAGCTTTAGTCCCCACAATGACTTGTGTATGTATGCTATGCACAGTTTAGCTACGCTCGGTGGCTTGTGTCACTGAAACCCCAATTATAACCATCGACTTTATATGTTGGATATTGCTCTTCAAGTTTGTTTAGTAGTTATTCATACGTAGTTCTTGCATTAATCTTAAAATGTTGCTTGTCATAATACCTGAAGAAGCATGACTGATCTTTCTGGCATAGAATAAACGTCTATAGAAAAGCAGTCTTCCTGCATTCATTGTGAAATAAAAGGATTCATACACGTTCACCTCGGGCAGGTATCTCGTGATGCTTTTGCTCTTTCGGTGATTTATGTTCATTGTGCAGGTATCTGTGAAGAATGCTTATGTAACTGAAAAGTATGCTAATTCCTGTTACAGTAAACATGATTCAGATTGCAAGCATTGGCATTGCAGCACTTCGCTATGTCTACGTGAACAGACTATAAAAGCTGCCATAAAAAGTTATTCAGCAAATCGATGCAAGTGATTGGCAACTGTCCATACACCATGTTGCGAAAGAACAGTCATCACATAAAAAAAAATGAACACAAACCATTTACAAAACGAACCAATACAGGATTTCATAGAACTTCTACGCTTCACCATAGTTTCAATCAGCGAGCCATGCAGAATGACAGAACTTCTACACTATCTGGGATAGGAAGGAGGATGAAGGGCAAAGGGATTAAATGGCAGACCCATAAACTGAGGTAATCTGAATTGCGGTACGAATGGCATTCCTTGGCCTACAGGCCAACCTGGCTGGGCAGGGTAGTTCTGAATTCCAGGCACAATAGCGTAAGGTGGACGCCCAAAGTTTTGGATCTGAGCAACATTCAGAGCCAGAGGAACAGCAGGTGTCGGAAGCTTAAGAGTAGCTGGCCTTGGCGGTTGCATATGCTGCTGCTGCTGCTCTGTCACTTGCACCTTATTTTCTTGCTGATGCAGCTGATGTTGCTTTCCTTGGATTACCTTGTTTTCATGCTGTGCCTGCTGCTGCTGGTTGACTTGTGCCTCATGGTGCTCCTGCTCCTCTTTCTTGCGCTTCATGTTCCTGTTTTTACGTTTCATTGGCTGCTGCTGTGAATCCCATGTTGAGGGCGCTGAGGGATTTCCTGACCTTTGTTTCTTTTTATATGCACCAATCAAATATCCAATTTCTGCCAAGATAGCACTGCGTTGTCTAGAATCAGCAAGTTTCTTCTCAGCTAGTTGATATGCAATCCGTAGTTCCCTTGGTAAAGCCAAGTTCTGCACATAGGCAAGATGCAAAACCATTCAGCTAACAAACAACAAATTTGAGTACCCACCTCTTGGTGGAGTTTTGTGACTCCATCCTGGATTGAAATCTAGACACCATATCTATGTACACATGTGTGAGTAAATTCCCCATTTACCAGAGGTATCTGGCTTTCTAGGGGTGTGAATCAAATAGGTGGCACTCATGTGCCATGCAAGTGTGCCAGTGCAGTATGTGTATGTGCTTTCTTCCTTCATTATAAATGTGAAAAGGAAACAAACGACAGAAACAAATATAGCTGACAAGAAAGCAGATTTATTGGACCAATATACATTTATATCTACAACAGAACTTGTTCCAAAATCTGTAACCAGGTAAAACCACAATGCTATGTAGCTTAGAAAGCTATGCTTGGTGGTGACCACTAAAACAACCTGGTTTCTATGTCCACCAGGATGTGCATACTGGCCTTCATCGTAGACGGAGAGAAACAGAGCTGTCATCATCTCGATCCCCGCCAAACCTGCCAGCACCTCCCTCCCTGACCACGGATCGTGCTCCCCCACCTCCACCACAGAAAGCACTAACCATTCCGAGCACAATACCCCCGCCTCCATGCCTGCCCAACCACTGTCCACCACCGTCTCCCCCAGTACCAGTGACTTACCAGCCCCAGCCCTCCCCCCCCCAAGCAGCCATACGTCTACAGATGGAGGCCACCAAGATCCCCAAAACCAAAACCTCGTGCCCCAAACTACCATCCTGAAACTACCCGCCATAGTTATTGGAGATCAGCAGACCTTAAAAAGAGTGAGCCCAACACCCCAGAGGATAAAATCTATCAACAGATGAATAGCAGCCTCAAATTTCTCTCCATCAGAACAAATCTAAACTTTACAGCATAATGGCCTGGATGTCTAGGGTTCACGTTACCCTGGGTGCCATATAATTCCTGTCAGTGAAATATTTGAGTTTAGAGTCACAAGGGGGGTAGTTCATACCAAGGACTTGTGTGTTTCATTTTCTCTAAACATCTCCACAGAAGTCTGCTTGGCCTTCTCAATGTATCCCTTCAAAAGAGAAAATGGAGGATACTTGTCCTCCAAATTAAAAGACTGTAACAAATGAAAAACTTCGAGATGCTGCCCATTTCCAATCATATAGTCAATTAAATCTGCAGAAAAGATGAAGGCAAGAAGAAACATTAATAAGAAGGCAAACCCTTGCATTGCGAATGAGGTACAGGCATGGAGATGAGTGCCTACAGTTCTGTCAAAATCAAACTGAAAATGTAAAGATAGAGGCCAATGTATTTATGTCTAGCTGCTTATGGAAACCGTGAGAAAAGTTCAAATAATGACTAAGCAACAAACAAAGAAAAATGCATTACAGCTACAGACCAGACAATCAGCTGATGTACTTGATATACTATAAGCAAACTAGAGTTTCTATCCAAATTTACAAGTATATCCATATAAACTTACCACTAGGGTTGATACCAGTTATCATGTGAGATGCAATAATGAACAGAATTGTCATTTTGGTCACAGGATTCAGACTCTTTCACATATTGCATTTACAAATGACAGGCTCGCAGCAAAGGAAACATGTAAGCACACCTTCATGGAACAGTCTCATGAAGGCACAAGCCGCACAACAACAAAGAAGAACGTAGCGAACATAATTGGTGGTTTTGGTTCTCAAGTCTTGAATGTCCCACATTAGCGAGAACTGCTATATTTTTCAATACCATCATTTGACGCATATTGTATATATTCTACACTGATATTTGATATTTACATTGTCTACATAGTGAAAGACAAAATATCCAATGGGAATCAACAGAAACATCACCTAGCAGCCTTGCACAACCACGCACATGTCCAATAATAAGCACCACTTATGATAATGAAACTTCCTTCAAAAACTAATTTCTTTGGTGTTTGATGTTCAGGGCCAAAGGATCAGAATGGTTGAAACTTCCTACAACATTGCGTACATATATATACAAGCCTCATACCAACTATATGGTACATGAGGTATGACTGAGTAGTCAGTACAGCCCGACTACTCCTAGTACAGTCATGGGATCACCTTCTACCAACTATGGATGATGTCAATTCTACCAACTATAGTACTAGTGATGGCCTATTGCCATACTTGCTGCAACAAGGGAGCTGGCTGCTTCTACTCCTTGACTGCAGCCGAGAGAGAGATGGGGAGACAGCAGATTATGTCTTACAAAGACTAGAAACTTTTACAGTACTAAATAGTTTAATAACTGCTAAATCTTAGTTATGAATAGTTACATAGTATTGGAGTGTTGCAGCCAGAGATCAAACACTTGCATGATTAAATTGGTATTACTCAGGAATACATGTTAATCGATTAGGCAAAGAAGGATACATAGCGCCAGGTGAAACAAACATGTATGAGTTGTGTCAAATGGTCCTTAGTCTACATATTTTGTAGCTTTGCACACTATCTGCTACCAAAATTTCAAGAAAGTTCAATTTGGAAAATTCACATACCATGGATTAGTACAAAGCCAAAAGATGGACCAGAATAGTTCCCTTGTTTCCTATAAATATGATTTCATTTATCCGGCTATATAGTTTTTAGGTGTGCATTTACAATATTCTACCGTGTGGTTACACAGTAGAAGATAAAAAAAAAATTGCTTGAACCATAAGAAAACTCTGGATGACATGATGAGATATTAAGCATTTCCAAAACTAGTCACACTGCATTATATCCACCGGACAAATAACCTCCTTGCAGGAATGTGGTTTCTGTAATCAAGCTGGTATGGTGCTATAAATGACACAAAAAATTTAACCAGCACTTTAAATCAACCTAGTTTACGAAATATTATTGACAATTCACCATAATACCATACGCGTGGTCTTCACAATTTTTTTAACCGGCCTGGTCTTCACAATCAAACACATAGACTGAGAAAAAAAAAACTAAGAACAGAGATAGCTCCATACCTGTGACCCTTTCTGCAAGCCCAAGGTTCTTGCAAAGCCCGAAAATGTCAATGTTGTACTTGTTCCTCTGACCTTTGCGAAGTACCATAGCAAAAATACTGATGATCTCATGGATATTGAATTCAGATACAATGTTATATGAGATGAGGAACTGGAGAAAGCCGCTAGCCAACCAGTTAAGTTTCCCACAACACTCTGGTCTGCCGATCATTTCCTTCCAATCCTTCGCCACCAGCTTGGCCTGCTCTGTTGTGTCTGCAGAATGTTTGGCGGATTTCACAGACAACCAACGAATCAACCTGAGACATCTCCCCCAGACCGTGGAGTACTTGAAGCCCTTGCTGGATAGGAGTAGCTTGACCACTTGAAGGACAAGGGCCGCCGGATCTGGGGCATGGTGCAGTGCGAACTGCGACTTTTTATTGACGCTGAAACAGATCACGTACTTGACCACCGCCCCTGCATCCATTCTCGCACATGCCTCTGCAAATGCTTCTCTCCGATCTGCAGCAAGCTCTCTACGCTGTTTCTTAGTCATCTTTTCGACCATCTTCTCATCTTCAGTATCCTGCTCCTGCTCCTCTCCACCCCACTGTGCATACACATCAAGCTCCTCCTCACCTTCATCCTCTTCATCGACATCCCGCTTGTCATCTTCGCCGCCCTCTTTAGCATCCTTCGCTTCATTGCCAATGTAACCGTCAGCCTCCTGCATCTGCTTGTCAGAATCTTCCTCCTCTTCTTCTACGTCTTCCTCCTCTTCTTCTTCCTCCTCTTCCTCTTCTTCTTCCTCCGCCTCTTCTTCGTCTCCCACCTCGTTAGGCCCTTCCATATTCATACCAGTGCGGGCCGGGCGCGCGGCCTCGAGCGCCCGGAGCTGGCTGAACCGGCGGGAGATGGAGGATTGGACGGCGGAGACGTGGGCGTCGAGGTCCTCCCAGGTGAAGGGGAGCGGGTGGGGCGAGCAGGCGGCGAGGCAGTCGAAGGCCTCGCGCAGGGCGCCCTTCTTTGCAGGGAGCTCGGCGATGGCCGCCTCAAGGTCCTCCTCCGTCGGCACCATCGCCGGCGCCGCCGTCCCCATGGCTGGGTCGGAACCGGCGGCGAGAGGCAATGAGGAAATTTACACCTTACAGCGTCGGAAGGCTCCCTTCTCCCCCAACGGCGGCGGCATTTGAACACAACGCCAGCAGTAGCGCGGTCGACGAGGCATCAGCTGGAGGCGACGTCAGCGCGGCGGCAGCGCTTGGGCCCCCTCCGCCGCCGGAATTGGATGTTGGATCTGTTTCTTCGTCGCTTTGACCACCGTTTCCGTTGTTTGGATAAGGGCACGCCCGTCTCTATCTTGGTATTTTTGCGAAAGAGTAG
>JAKNSH010518604.1:0-12148 GCA_027790015.1 Cymbopogon flexuosus
AAATATATAAATATTTATGCTAAGTAATTAGTATCATCGGAAAGATCTTGAAGTCTAGTTTTTTAACAAATTTATTTGGAGATATAAATATTACACATATTTTCTACAAACCTAGTCAAAGTTGAAAAAGTTTCACTGACACGCATCCCATAGCGACACTATTTTTGGGACGGAGGGAGTAGGACAAATAGCATATACAACAATATGTCAATATATGGTGTCAGTCAAACCATGGTTAGAATTAAAGGACCGAGGACATAGAAAACAGCTTATACCTGTCCATCTTTCATTCCCTTCTCAATATCAACAGTCAAGAATTCACCTTCTCGTACAAATTTCACATTTGGACATTGGTCGCAGACCTTAGAAATAAGAAACATCCTCGGTATATCAAAACTCTCAATGGATTAAAATATACATCATAAAAAATACAAAAACAAAAATACCTGCTCAGTCATCTGTTGATACATTCCAGGACCTATTTGCCTATGGTAAACTTCGTTCCTACAGTTGCAGCGCCTCTTTCCTGGTGCTGGCTTTATGACATTTTTCTCTCTCCAAACCTATGCCACATTGAACATAGAAAAGTAAATATAAATACTATACTTTTCCTCAATGCACAACACAGTACAACTTTCTAAAAAAAAATAAATCAGAAACAGTATCTTTTTTTTTTTTGACCGAACTCAGAAACAGTATCTAGTGGAAGCATTTGTTAAAAGCATGATTGAATGACAGAAAAAAAATAAAAATAAAAAGCAAGGCGAAAACTTAGCTATATACTACTTTATTACAGTCTGTCAACTAGGCAAATCATGATACCTTTAATGAACCGCCCATGTACAAGTCCTCTAATGAAGCATCCAGTTCAACAATCACCTCATCACCTTTTAAAATCTGTTCTTCCTCCTCTTCCATCCCACCACCACCACCACCAAAAAAGCTGAAGAAAATTGTGGGGAAAATCAGCAAGGTGAACACTAAATAATTGAAGCATTAATGCTCAACCATTTGGGGTGCAGTAAGAACAGAAAATTATTAGGAACAACTAATTGAGGTGCATCTAGCATTCTAGCTGAAGCTTTGCAAGAGACATGTTCCTATGAACAAACAGGCATCCAACCAAGCTATTTGTAGTCATAACTTCAAAATGATACTCCTACTCTCCAGCCCAGAAAATAGGAACCATTTTTTATTGCTGCAGTTCAGCCGTCTAAACCTGACCATCAGTACATTTTCTACGTGGAAATTGAAATATTGAAACATTATATGTTTGATATATTTTAGCCCACCTCGACTCGCTTTGGACTGAAGGCTTTGTTGTTGTCGCTGCTTTGTCTTCCACCTTTTGTAAGTAAATTACAAATTTTGGTTTTCATGATTGCATTAAGGGAACTAACCAATGCCGTTAAGGGCACTTCCCTAAGACCCAAGGGAGTAGATATGTGGTTATGGTGGATTAGACAGATAGTTGGTTGCTTGTTAGGAAATGTAGGAAAGGCACACATTTCTGCAACATTCCATAATATTTCCAGAAGTCAGTCATCTTCCACTGGAATGATGAACAGCCAAGTTACACTTTTGCTGATAAAAGAATCATTAAGGTGGTGCTCTCAAATCCTAAAAAAGAAGGTACACATTCCAGATGTGTTATATGGCCATGTCATATCAGCAATTCCATCTTGCAAGTTAACACATGCCAATGAGTCTTCTTTTGGATAATCAAGTGCATATAAACCAGGTTACTCCCTAAATTTGGAATTTCATCCTAAACTCTGTGCACCTGCTATGTTGACAATTTCTTTTGTATCATTTGTATGCTAGATATCCATGTGATGCAAAATCTATGCTGCAGCACATACCCACCAACCTATGGGCAAGTAGGCAATACAAGTATGATCATTGATATTTCAGTAGTAAAACTACTAGTTAATCTGTTGAAGCCTGATGCTTAGCATTGAGCTCACCTGCTAAAGATATCCTGAATGTTCATACCACCGCCACCACCTCTCCCGCCTTGGAACTGCTTCAATCCCTCCTCGCCGTACCGGTCATAGATCTTCCTCTTCTCCTGGTCCGTCAGCACCTCATAAGCTGCAACAAAATACATTTGTAAAAATTGTCAGCAAAATTAATTGATTCCAGGTTATCTATTCAATTGGAAATTGCTCAGCAACTAGTACCGTTGTTGATCTCAGCGAAGCGCTTATTGGCCTCCTCATTATCGGGGTTCTTGTCGGGGTGGTACTTGAGCGCGAGCTTGCGGTACGACCTCTTAATCTGATCCTCGGACGCTCCCTTGGGAACTTGCAGCACGTCGTAGTAGCTCTTCCTGCGCCATTGCCATCGACATTCAGTCAAACTAAAAAGCATAACTATAGATTAAATAGGAATACAGGAGGGAGTCGAGCACACAGATCTCGACCTGACCCATAAGTCCATAACAAATGGGGAGTAAATGAATCAGTAGAAAAAGGCTGTGAAATTGGGAAAACATAATGGATGAAACCATCTACAATGGTGTATTTGAACGCCAAATCGGCCAGGAACAAAAAGGATTTCGAGATCTCGGATAACCCACGCGAGAAACAACGCGTGATCCGAGCCCAGAAACCTACCCGGCGATCGCCACAGCGAGATTCAGCAGGACGAACAGCGCGGCCGCAATCCGCGCCGCCGCTCCCTTCCCCGGCGCCGCCATCCCGCCCCCGCCCGCGCCTCCGCGCAGCACCTCTCCCCTCGGCCTCCCTCACGATCCGGTGCTTCCGCGAGGTTGGCAGCTAGGATCAGCGCTCCCGCCGTCCAGCGCGTGGAGAGAGACAGCTAGCTTCTCCCTCGCCGTCCTATCCCTCCCACTTCTTCCACCTCGCCGCCGGCGTCGCCGTGCTCCGTGTCCGTTTCCCTCCCGCAGTGGCCTTTTTGGTTCCTGCGGTTTAAAACTTTCTAGAAGGAATCGGGTGCCTGTTCGTGGGAGGAGCGCGCGGGGGACGTGGCGAGAGTGACGTGGACCAATAGGGTGCGGGACGCAGGGCTCTCCGACGAATGGGATGGATCCACGTGGACACGGTTCGCGCTTTTGCGGTCAGTGCACCACGAACCGGTACACGTCAGCAATGGACGGGAGAAGCGGTGAGTTGACGTGGAGGTCAGGTCAACGGTTTTGCCATGCGTCACACCTCATATGGTAGGGCCTTGTGGAATATAAACCGTGTGTGTGTGTGACGACTGACGATCCCGTGGAACCATGAAAAATAAGTAGTGCCATTTTAAAGCCTTCTCCTAATTACTTTGTTTATTTTTATTTAGTACAATATCGCATTAGATTTGACCTAAGTCAAATATTTGTATCCTCGATTATTGATTTAACGAAAAATCATATAAGGTTAGATTTACCATGAAATGTTTTTTCATAATATAGTTTATAGGTTGTAAAACTGTAAGAATTTTTCAAAATAGATGGTCAAAGACATTAATGTTTAAACTTAGGACAAATCTAATGTAACGTGTAAAAACAACAAAGTGTTTTGGTGAAAAAAATATCTTCATTATCTTTTTAAATTAGATATCTAATATAATAATCGGTTATTTCTACATTTGAGTTATACAAAATCCAATGATGCAGAGCAAGATTGATATAACGACATTTGAGTTTTAAAACAAAACTTATATATCAAGCACTTTGACTGTTGGATTGATATAAACAACATTTGAGTTTTTTTTAAACAAAACGTTAAATTACTCCAATTCTTAAATTTAAACAAAACGTGAATTGAAAGACTGGGGTCTTTTTCTTCTTGACAAAAGAATACAATTTAGGGAATGAAGTGTGTTTCTGATCCAGTTGTCAAACCAGAAGAGTATCGAATTGCCACATTTTGGTAAGCAAACTGCCAATGATCTATAATCACCACTCAATTTCAGAACATCTTTCCACCAAAAGGATCCCACTGGACTTCTAGCATATGGTGGAATGTTTTTGTTCTGATAAAAGTTTAGTCCAAGTCAAAGTCACCCATGGAGTTGCTGCATGATTGTAGAATTTGTCAAGGAATTTAAGGAGAAGTGCTCTATTGTGAGTGTTGATGTCTATAATTCCAAGGCCACCCTCAATCTTTGGTCTGCAGGTTGTATCCCAAGCTGCCAGACAATTACCTTTTCTATTTATATCTCCACCACTCCAAAGACAATATCTTCTATACTTATCAATTTGTTCTACCACTGGAGAGGGCAGCATGAGAGTGCACATGTAGAAGGTAGGCATAGCTGAGAAAACAGAGTTTACCAAGGTGATTCTTCCATGATAGGATAGCATTTTGCTTATACCAATCAGTCTAATTCCTTCCATCATATTGTCTTAACCATCGATGACTAGGTGCTTAGTACAATTCTTTGGTTCTCTTCTATTCCCTCCATCTCAAATTACATGTTGTCTTAGCTTCTTTTATAGTACTAAATTATTTAGTTTTCGTTACATCCTTAAATATAATATACTACTTCGTATATACCTACGTAAAAAAACCATATGAGTCGAAGATCCTTTTTTTTTCTGACAAATATAAGTCGAAGACTTAAATAAGCATACTTTCTTCATCCTAAATTATAAGTTATTTGACTTTTTGGGACAGATTTGACCAATCATTTTATTCCAAAAATTATACAAAATATCATTTTTTTTGTCATAACTTGCTTTATTATTAAAGTTTTTTAAAAATGACTTAAATTTAACTATATTTATACAATTTTTTTTAAATAAGACGAGAGATCAAATTTGATGTCAAAAAGTTAAACGACTTATAATTTAGGATGTAGTTAGTACTGAAGAGTATATTATACGCTATTTATTGTATAATAATTATTGATGTGTTGTGATGTCAATTTATGGAAAAATCTGAAAAAAAGGATAAGGTATCCATCGAATGCTTGGAGTGCGGGGGAGACGCGGCGCACGCGCGCTAGCACGCGTCGCGGCGCACACCCGATCCCGCGCCACTGTTCTTCTTCCCCATCGCGACCCCGCCGCGCCCCGCCCGCTGCCGCGGCCGCGCTAGGGGTCGCCAAGCGCGCCCGCAGCGGCCCCCTTCTTCCCCTCCCCCGCCCAGCTCCCGCCGCCGCCATGGCCACGCTTGCTCCCGCCGCCTACCCTTACCCAACCGGCTATCTAGCCTTGCCCGGCTCGGCGCCGCCGCCGCCTCGCTCACCGCCGGCCGAACCGCCACCACCGCCATGTCGACGGCCGCTTCTACAGCCGGGGAGAGGATGGAGGAGCGAGGGGAGCTCGCCGGACCCTAATCTCTAGGACGGTGCTGGAATCTCGCCGCTGGCGCCGCCTCCTCCACCGGCCCGGCCGCGGCGCCCTCGCCGCCGGCCGTTCCGCCCCCCGCTCCCTGCCCCCGCGACCCCCTCCGGTGCGCACGTGCGCCAAATAGCCTTTGGGTTGGAGTGCTCGGTAGAAGAAGAAACGGATCCTCGGAGGCTGCAGGCAGTGCATTCCACGTGCCCCGGGCCCACGCTCTTCTTCTAACTCTAATCTCCCTTTATAATAACCGAAGTAACCGTACTATCAATCGGCTTCACTTCTCTCCCGATTTTTCATTTCGAGCTCGCATCATGGCGTCCCCTCAGATCTCCCGCAGAGCCCTGGGCCTCCTGCTTGTCCTCGCCGCCGCGGCCGCGGCCGTCTCGCCGGCCACCGCCGACGATGTGGTGGCGCTGACGGAAGCCGACTTCGAGAAGGAGGTCGGCCAGGACCGCGGCGCTCTCGTCGAGTTCTACGCGCCATGGTTTGTTCGGCCCCCTCTCTCCCCTCTCCCCTGTTTGTCTCGTAGTAGTAGTCGTCGGACCGGATCCGTGGTTCGTTGGGGTCTGGGAGCCGAGAGGCTGTAATATGTCGGGCCAGTATTACATTACATCCATGGAAATTGATGTGCTCGTCCTTAGTCACGTCTGTAGCATGTTTTTGTAGCTAACAAATCCGTGCCATCTTGATAATTGAGTTGATCAGTTTGGATTCTCGGGCGAGTTGGATCGGATAGCCATTGCTCTTCGGGAGCCAGAAAGCCTGGATCCTTTGGTTGCGTGTGTTTTGGGCTTCTCGTAGCTAAGTAGCAGGCTAGTAATTCTAGATGTTACAGATCCTTCTGACCAAATGGAATTTATGGGATCCCAAATGTTTGCCTAGTAGATATGTGCTAGTATTGCACTGAGATTTACGGGATCTGATCATGTAACCAATTCATTAATAGATGTTCATGAGAGCGGGGAGCGTCTGACTGCTAGAAGGGTCTTCTGTGCTTTGATTGTAGAGAGGAAAGGGTCAAATCTCATGTGCTGTGCTCATGATCACTTGCTGGTAGTTCATGAAGCACTTGATATTTTGTTTCATTGCATTAGTGAGTACATCATCCACTTTAAGGTGATCTAAAAGACGAAAACTGTTTTGTAATCTGTCTGCCTAGTCCTTTGGATTGCTAGTAGATGCTCATGAGAGTGGGGATGATCTTACTGCTAGAAGGCTCTTTAGTGCTTGATTGTACAAAACAAAGGGTCAAATCTTATACTGTGTGTGCGCCTGTGCTCATAATCACTTGCTGTTGTTCGTGTATATTTTATTTCATTGAATTAGTGAGTACAGCATCCGCTTTGAGGTTATCTAAAACTGTTATGCAATCTGATGAAAATGAATCGCACAGACTATTGAAATGCCTTTTATTAGGCATATGAATCAGAACTCAGGATTTGGTTCTGTTATATTTGGGTAGTTCTTCTGGAACTCAATTGTCCGAATTCCATTTGTTGAGAAAAGATTCCACAAAGTGATAGTGTTGCCAACCAGATGAGTGTTTCAAATAACTAAGTAGTATTTGATCAAAATATTTCAGAGTATACCGTAATCTGTAGAATCAATCACTTTGGATGTTGTATTCTTTTGCAATCTCACATATCCAAAAATCTTTCTGTGAGCATAGCTCACATATCTGGAAAGCTTTCTATCATTTGTTTTTAGTGATCTTTTCATCAGATAGTGTTTTGATGACCATCTTTCATTTCTTAGGTGTGGCCACTGCAAAAAGCTTGCCCCTGAGTATGAAAAACTTGGTGCAAGCTTCAAGAAGGCTAAATCTGTATTAATAGCAAAGGTACATCTCACCTTGTTTTATTCTTCCTAGTGGAATATTGATATTGCAATAGTTTTCGTCATTTACGTCCCAAAACTTGTTTTGAATATCTCATTTCATTACATTTTTTTTGCAGCAATGAATTGACTGTTTTCTCTCTTTGTATCTACTACCTTAGGTTGACTGTGATGAGCATAAGAGTTTGTGCAGCAAGTATGGAGTTTCTGGGTACCCCACAATTCAATGGTTTCCCAAAGGTTCCTTGGAGCCGAAGAAGTGAGAATGCATAACTTCTGTTTTGTACTTTCCAGGATTTTTTTTATTGTGCAATAATGTTAAATTTACTCTTGTGCAGGTATGAGGGTCAACGTTCTGTGGAAGCCCTTGCAGAATATGTTAACAGTGAAGCAGGTAGGCCTTGCCTGTTGCTAAGAATAGTTCTCAACCATGTTGTGTTGTTTTCTAGTACCAAATTGGTGGGCAATGAAGCATATATCTACATTTATCACAGTAGGGGCTTCCCCTAGTGTTATTTGTTTCAAAAGAAACAAACAGGTTATTTGTAGAAGCACTAAATCTTGAGCAATGAACATCAAGTGCATTATATTAAGAAGAAAAAAAAAAGCCAAACACAAGGCCAACACCCACACACACTACACACACCACTCTATTGTCCTGTGACTATATGTGCTATTTACTGCCATCCATTGGTCCCTTTGATACTTACTATAGATGCTGTTAGTCATATTTTTATATATTTTTCCTATTTTGAAGTGTTTATTGCTTTAGTTATAGATAAGCCCCAAAGCCATTTGCTATCATGCAAAAGCTCCTCTAGTTAATTATTTTTCATGCACATGATAAACCCCAAAGTCCTATCAAGGGCTACTTATTGAAGAATCGGCTGTTGTCAACTAATGCACATTGTTCCAGGTACCAATGTCAAGATAGCTGCCATTCCTTCAAGCGTCGTGGTTCTGACTCCAGAGACCTTCGACGCAATTGTCCTTGATGAAACCAAAGATGTCCTTGTTGAGTTCTATGCCCCATGGTTGGTTATTATGTTCGACTTATGTTCACCTAAATTCTTTTCATCACTCTAGTTTACTGAAATTGAATTGATGACCCTTCTGTTTACAGGTGTGGTCACTGCAAGCATCTTGCTCCGGTTAGTAGAGAGTATTAGCTTGAAATTTCCAAATTATTGCTGCGGCGCTTCATTTTTCAGTGGGCTGAACTATGTCATTGATTTAGGTTTATGAGAAGCTGGCTTCAGTTTTCAAGCAGGACGATGGTGTTGTGATCGCCAATCTTGATGCTGACAAGCACGCTGACTTGGCTGAGAAGTATGAATTCTGACTAGTCTATTTCAGTGGGTGTTATGTACATTAGCTTTCTGTCTTTAACACATGGAAGTTTTACTACGTCTGTCCTTTATTCCATGATCACGCAGAATTTTAATAATATATGTCACCTTTGCAGGTATGGTGTTTCTGGTTTCCCCACATTGAAGTTCTTCCCTAAGGGAAACAAAGCTGGTGAAGATTATGATGGTGGCCGGGACTTGGATGACTTTGTCAAGTTCATTAATGAGAAGTGTGGCACCAGCCGGGATTCGAAGGGCCAACTGAATTCAGAGGTTGGTTAAAATTAAGCAAATTCACTTTGGAATCAAGCTGATGAATTATGAATCTGATGCATTCTGTTCACTTCTGTAGGCTGGGCTTGTGGCAAGCTTGAATCCTCTTGTGAAGGAGTTTCTCAATGCTGCTGATGACAAACGGAAGGAAGTCCTCTCTAAAATAGAAGAGGATGTCGCTAAGCTCAGCGGTTCAGCTGCCAAGTACTTTCTTCCACCTTTCCCTCCACCATGTTTGCAGGCTACTTGATTGGTCTAGCATTTTTATGTTGGTAATACCATTGTCAAATTATAGTATTAACTAGTATTTTGCTTCGAAACCAGGCACGGAAAGATATATGTCACAGCTGCAAAGAAGATTATGGACAAGGGCTCTGACTACACTAAGAAGGAGACTGAGAGGCTTCACCGCTTGCTGGAGAAGGTGTGCGTATAAGTTTCTACTCCCCATTCAATCTGTGAACTATATTACTATTTCAGAAACTGATTTCCATATTTCATCACATTGCAGTCGATCAGTCCTTCCAAAGCTGATGAGTTCATCATTAAGAAGAACATTCTTTCGACATTCTCTTCTTGAATGTGATGACTCATAGCCACGGTCTGCCAGTGACTTGAGCTGAGCTGATAGTGCAACCACCCCTTGTAAGGAAAGGAAACAGAAGAAATCGGATGATATGAGAGAAAGGTGTCAGTGAAAGTCAAGTAGTGGCAGAGCTAGTTCATGCACGTAGATCCCTTTTGTCTTTTCTGCTTCCAGGGATCGACTTCGTACTCACAGTTTAGTTCACACAGAAGAAGGTTTTTGTAGCCATCGTGTGATGACAGACCATACTTTGTTTTTGATCCAATAAATTGGTTATTCAGCTTCTGCGAGTCATTTTGCCCCAATGTTATCTGGTGAAAGATTAAATCTTGATGCATCTTATTTGGATTTTTTTTTTTTTTTTGATAAGGCATCTTATTTGGATTGGTCACTCTGTTAGCTGGTAACATGGGAATTTCCTAAATTGTTGTCGGCTAGAGGGTCACTCATTTGTTTGAGATGCCAGTTGCGGTTCTAAAAAAACAATTAGTTAATGTGCTTATTCGCAATACTTAAGGCCCCATTCGAATCACAAGAATTATTTTTCAGAACAAATTCTTCTTGAGTTGCATTACAAGGGCTAATGAGCTATTTCAAACAATTTTGTCGGTGAGCATGCAATCTGATGGCATTGCAACACTCCAAAGGTTAATTTCACTCAAATATTACAATGTCGCTTTTTAGAACGCTGATGCTCCAACCACGGATAACAGTAGATAACCATCAAAACTACAACAAAGTTAAGCAGAGCTATAATCCAAAAAAAAAAATAATGTGAAAGTGATACAGTAAGTTCCCTGTGCTATGTATTCTTGTCCATACGGGTATCAAATTTACTGTGGCTCTTATCTTCTTGCTGAAATTTTAGGTCACTCGGACAATCATCTGATGTGCAGTTATTGATGTAATCTATCTCGTGCTCTGGTCGACCAAAATCATGGTCAGGTCTCTGGTACGCAATTTCGTCAGCGATCGACTTATTGCAAGATGATGATCTTTCTGTCCCTTCCAAATCCTCTAGATGTTCATGCTCATGTTCATCTTCATGCTCATGTACATGTTCGTGTCCTTGTTTCATGCCGAATGATAGGTCATATGAATGGGGTCCTTGCACCCTCATTTGCACTGACCTCAGTAGTGCTGTTCGCCTCAAATCTGCCCCGTGGCACATGTCATTCGGTGAGGACGGGAACCGACCTTCATTATCGGACCCACGGCGAGCATGAGAGCAGACTACTGATGAAAGGGAGCAGCTTGGGAGAGGGTATGGGTTTGAATGTAACAAAGGAGACTGGGGTCTCTGGTGTCGGTGAGGAGATGACATTGGACTAGTTGAAGGGCTGATCATCGCATCAGGGTGATTCCCGCTGGGGTTTAATTGAGTGTCATAGCACCGGTAATCATCCGAGTCTTCTGACATTGGCGAGTATTGGGATAATATCTCATCCCTGAAAAGAGACAAGTATGATCATTTGGTATGAAATTCCTATCATCACTGCAGCACAATATAATTGCTGAGAAGTAGAAGTACAAAATCAACAGAAGTAAAACCCACAAAAACAACATGATGTCTCCAAGTGTATTTTTATGCTTCCTGATCACGGTTCCCACATGCTAAGAAACTACCAACAAAGTGCGACAGACATCAACGTTCATAGCCACATGGACCATTCAAGTACTAACATTAACTACCATATCAATAACTGGACATGATATGGAACACTAAAGAGACCTATTATGGCCTTGTTTAGATTGCTTCAAAGTTCCAGATTTTTTTCACTCTCTCTCTCTCCATCACATCATTTTTTGACACATACATGGAACAGTAAATGTAGATAAAAAGAATAACTAATTATACAGTTTAGTTGTAAATCACGAGATGAATCTTTTAAGCCTAGTTAATCTATAATTGGACACTAATTGTCAAATACAACTAAACTGCTACAGTAGCAAAGTTGGAAAAATTTGCGATCTAAACAAGGCCTATGTTTAAAATATGTTCAATACTTAATTGCTTACATGTGAGTGCAACCACTGGAGCAAGTGTGAGCGATCATACTATCTCTGGAATCTCCAGATTTACTAGCACAGAGACATAATAATTTCTGTAACCATGTATAGTGAAAAACCATGCATACATGTTCTATAATTACATATTCAGTAGCTATTGTGCTAAAGCCTTCTCTAACAACAGTTTGTTGCTTGCTAACTGTACTGAAGCCTTCTCTAACAACAGTTTGTTGCATGCTAACTGTACTAAAAGCAAAGGCCAGATTTCTTGACTTGCACAATTATTTCCAGATACTTAAATTCTCAGTTAGTGAACAGGCTTTCTCCAAAATTTTTTTTAGGAAAACACGGAAACTGGGGTGCCTACATATTTACAAATGCATGATATGGAATTGGATGAGAGTGAAGGACTGAAAGATCATGCATTTCAGGGGAAGATAGATTAGCAACTCAAACAAATGGAACACTGACACTGTTTGTCTCATTAGACATCTCACAACTAGTCTCAGATGAACCATAAATTTTGAAAGATTCATTTCTCGAGAAACAATTTTGTTGAATAACACTGCTTGACAATACCACAACGCATGATGGTGTATGCATACATAAACAATCATTTATATAATATATTTTCTTTTTTTGTAATTTATTTATGTAGGTCTTAAACGTAGTTAGTGCGTATGCCCCCCAAGTAGGCCATGACGAGACTGATAAGAGGCAATTCTGGGAAGACTTGGATGGCTTGATTAGAGCGGTACCTAGTAGCGAAAAGCTCTTCATAGGAGGGGACCTCAATGG
>JAKNSH010518626.1:0-10193 GCA_027790015.1 Cymbopogon flexuosus
AAGGCAGCCATCGCCGGTGAGGAGTACCAGAAGCTTGCTGTGTTTGATTGATCGGTTAGGGGTCATTGTTAGGAGTCAGGGACGTAAGTGGATGATGCATGTCTGAATTCTGCGCTGAACCTTGCTACTACACTTGTAATCTGACATGACATGCAGGAACATGGATAGATTGCTTTTTGTACCGAACAGCTTTGCGTTCCCCTTTTACATGTTGAATTTGAGTTTTAGTGCATGTTTTTTTTTTCTTAAAATAGTAGGATTGATGGATGAAATTCTTGTGCTTCTGTTCGATCGTGTTAAATTGTTCGAACATAATCGTCTCTAAGAGCACTAAGAGCCTCACTGATGTTTCTTCCTTTCTTTAACTTTGATGAAAGCAAATCCTAGAGGCTGAGGTGTTGAGCAATTTTTGATGCTTTAGGCTATCTGCACTCATGTCCGGTAAGCCATCCGGAAGTACATTTTAGCGCAAATAAATGCTGCAGCGCTGTCCGGTAACTGGGCGCAGTGGCGGGCCCTAGTTTTTCAATGAACTACAAAATTTTATAACTCACAAACCAAAAAACTAAATTAAATTTAAATTCCACCATTAAATTCGTTTCAATAAATCCTTCAAAATAAGATCTCATATGGGTATATTTAGATAAAGTAACAAGCGGGTCCCGCTGCTGGTAGTTGGTGTAGAGTAGAGATATAGAGGATGATGGGTGCAGCAGAAACATGTATAAAGGAGAGAATCTTGATGACGATGATGTATAGAGAATGAAAATAGAGGTCGATGAGTGCGGATAGTCTTACTAGTTAATCACACATAATTTCCTCTTTGTGCTCCTCAGGGGCAAGTTTTCACAAACAAATTGTTCACACATTTTCACATAGAACTCAATTATTCCAGAAGTTAAATGGCAATTATTGTACACTTAAATCATGCAAAGAAGCTTTAACGAAACACAAGTTCTGGCCACCTTTAGATAGCATAGCAAATTTCTTTATTTCTCTAGTTAATTTCACTTGCGAAGCTTGGTTGTAGCAGTTTGCGTGCAAGTGTTGATAGGAGAAGAGTAGTTCAGTAGCTGCGATAGTCACCGTTTTCAGACTTCAGAGTATTCTCGTAGTGGAATTCTTACATGGCAGCAGTTTGAGAGGCTTTAATTTGTGACATTGCCATCCCATGCAATCATTAGCTATTCCTTTGAGCAGTGGTAAAGATATTCCTCTGAATTAATCTGAGATTACTTGCTTAAAAAATATTTTGAGGATGATATTCAGTAAAAAAAAAAAACTGATGTGGACTAGCACTTTGGTAAATTTTAAACATCAATTACACCTAGATTTTGGCCTTCAAGCTTGCACAAGCTTTAGCTTTTGTTTCTCTCAGAAGAGTAGTTTTGCGAGCTAGTTCAGAATGTTGCTAGAATGCTTCTCCATGATGAGGAGCTATTTAAGAATGTTTCTATAATGCTTCTCCAGGATGAGGATCAGGACTAGGATCTTATGGTTTTTGGTTTTTTCAGAATGCTTCTTCTGGATGTTCACATATTCGCATTCCGTGGATCCTTTTGTTGCTTCCGTTATTTATCATGTCATTCATCAAGATTGATGTGTCAAGAACTCGAGATACTGTACTTTTTATGATGATCTTGGTCTTCAGTATTCTGTTTTATTCTGTTTTATGAATTGATGTAACACTCTGTGTACACCGATGGCTACAGCATGATTGTTCATTTCTGGTCTGGTTACCATAAAACAAAACTTTGCATTTTTGAATGCAAAGTACAGAACCGATATCATTCAATTTTTTGAAACTACATCAGAAATGTTTGAAGATGGATGGATCATAATATCAGACACTCAAAAAAAGCAAATCTTGTGAAAATTTGGAAAATTGTAGTTTTGTCATCAGATTATGCCGTTTTATATATGACTGCTTTGCGGGGAAAACCTTTCTGACGACTCATGAAAAAAGTGGTATCAGATTATAAGCGTAGTTTTTAGTCCACACAAGATTCGGTGTATAGCATAATATTAACTTCTGCATAACTTGCCACCATCTGCTCTGTGACAAAGATAAAATCCAACTAATTCTTAACATTGCCATAAAACATTTTTTCCAAAAAAAAAAAAGGTAGCAGCGCTTACAGAAGCATCAGATAATAAGTGGAGACTATTAGTCCACACATGGCAGTAATTCCATTGAGTGCAGGATAAAGATTCGCACATCAGTCGAGCATAGCTGAATCACAAAGATCCGCATGAAGAAATTTCGATTAAGGTACATTTTGGCACGACACGGTCTTCTAAATTACATTTTGAAGTTTAAATCTTGATGTATGTGTCTTGTACAAGAGAATGGAGGTAGTACTTTGGTAATTTTTAAACACCAATTGCACCTGCCATTTGGTCTTCAATGTTCAGTATTGCTTTTTTTTTTAAAAAAAAAAAACAGTATTGCTTTTGGTAGTATGGACTTTGGAGGAGCTGCTTTCAGAAATCAGAATCAGAAAGATAATAAAAGTTTGTTTATATTCATGTTCGGCATTAATAAACTACTGTACACGCTACAGTTACAGCATGATTATTCATTTCTGGGTGATTAGGTTACCATATTACATATGAAAACTTCGTTATTTTCAAAGCAAAACATTGGAGCTATATCATTCCATGATTCAAACGATCAAGCTGCATCTAAAATGTTTGAAAATGGTTCATTCATAATATCAGACGATCAAATAAGCAAGCTTTGTGAAACTGGGAGTTTTATCATCATTCAGGCACAACTTAACTTGCCTCCTCCACCCTTCCCTCCAAATCAGATACCAAAACTTATCCACTCCTTCAACACACGAGTTTTTTTTTAACACATAGATATCAGATAGCATAGTCTCATGTACATAGCAGCTCATTGCATTTTCAGAGCACAATAAAACACAAAAGTACAGATATATTCATAAATCTGCTTATCCAGCAGCTAATCAAGTGACAAAACCCTGTCAAGTGCTTACAAAGCATCCATCAACTACTTATGCTGGAATTAAATTCTGGCATTCAGATGCCCACTAGATTGGCACTGACATACAGTACTTCAGAAAATACCCTGTCCAAAATACTAACTAGGTGATAGAAGCTAAAAGAGATCCTGAAGATCTCTAAATTTGCTAAAGTCGAAACTGTTATGTGCTGATGAGGAAACTTGTCAATGACAGTTTAATCTTGAAGCTCAACTTCTCCTTTGTTCTTTGCATCATGTTCTCTTCTACTAGGCCCTGCACCACCGTTTTTCCTGCCAAGAAATTGCAATTAATTAGAAATGTCAACATTTAGATTGCAATGACAACATATAGAAATGTTAAGATTGCAATTTCATACTTTTGTTTTTTTTTGCTGGCACATGTGTATGAATGAAAATTCTAATTCTGATAGTTCTGTAGTCACATGCATTTTATCTGACCCCTTTGTGTTAACAACTTTCTCACAATTCATGAAAAAAAAAGTGATACAAAACCATTTGTTTATACTGGATCATCCAACAAAATTCAAAAACAAGCAAACTGAGTTCCAAGAGTTCTAGTGATGTGGCATCAGATAATAAGCGGAGTTTTTAGTCCACACAAGATTCAGTGTATAGCATAATATCTTCTGCATCACTTGCCACCATCTGCTTTGTAACAAAGACAGAATCCTACTGATTCTTAACATTGTCAGAAAACATTTTCGAAAAAAAAAAATAAGTAGCAGCGCTTAACACAAGCATCAGATAATAAGCGGAGATTATTAGTCCACACATGGCAGTAATTCCATTGAGTGTGTAGGATAAAGATTTGCACATCACTTGCCGTAGTACTAAGCGCTTGATTCGCATTCCAAATAAAAAACCAACAAACGAGCACAGCAGGAAGAAATTTCGACTAAACCATTTGACTCCAGAGCAATGCAAGGCTGCAAAGGGTTGGTAAGTTAACCATATCACTCTCTGCCCCTGCTTTACTTTCTCAGGTTCTTTGGGCCTCAATCGATGATTGAGGCCTTCCCAAGAAAAACTTAAGCAAGGCGCAATAGAAATAAATAGATTAAAAAAACTAATTGCTCGGAGCTCAGAATGATGCGTAATCCAATCACAGAGATTGATCTCAGATGTCCAGACATAGAAATAATTAAGCATCTTCATCAGAGCACCCATACTCCGCCAAACTCCGAACAGAAATTAAAGAGTGAAAACATCACAGCGATGGAGTTGCTTTGGTTCTTTCTCTCGGATGCCAACCCGAAGGAAGGCATGTAAACTGCAGACGAATCAACACGGCATCAGATTCAGACCGCCCGTCTGCTTGTACTCTCTTCACAGAGAAAAAAAAATCCAACAGCAAAGCCTCGCACAACCAAAAGAAAGATCAGACCGACTGGAATTGATATCGAAAAGCAATTCAAACGAAAGAGGCAAGAACAGCGGCGGCGCGACGAAACGATGAGGGCGGAAAGCGCAGGGTCGTGTCTGTATATAAATAGAGAGGAGATTAGGGTTTCGGCATATTGGGCCTTTGGAGGCCCAACATGTCATGCGTTGGCGCGTTGCAGCCTGCAGGGCTTATAGAGCGGGCCGCCAAGTGGATTAAGCCCAATACCAAATGGGCCAGTTCCGCATGCCGAGAGGAAATCGGCGCGGCGGGCCGCTTCAGCCGCAGGTAGCCGTTTCGCCATCCGACGCGGACTGGTGTTGCAACGGACAAGCAATTCCGCACCGCCGATGGCGACGGCGCTGCGGGAACGCCAGCGGGCAGCCATCCGAAATCCAAGCGCCGTTCGCCCTCTCCCCGCCACAAGCTCCTCCTTCTCCCATCCTCCCTCCACGCCCCAGAGGCAGCACGTGCTCGGGCACCGCCATGACGGGCGCGCCGCCGCGGAGGTCGGAGCTCGACTTCGCCGACGTCTTCGGCGGCCCGCCGCGCCGCGTCTCGCTGGACAGGTCGTCGTCGGGGTCCGCGACGAGGGCACAGAGCGGGGGGTCGGACACGCCCGTGTTCGGGGACCGGGGGAGCTCCGACCGGAGGAGGCAGCTTGGTGAGGAGTTCTACAAGGACATATTCCCCGGGAGCGAGGCAGCGTCGCCCAGGCGGGGCGGCGGCGCCGGGGATTGGGGGGAGGTGTTCGGCGGGCCGGCTTCGCCTGTCTCGACAGCCCGCCCGCGATCGAGGTACTACTGTTTAACTTAGTCACATAGAACGAAGCGAGCTTTTTAGCGAAGTGATATCAAGCTAGCAACAATCGTCGTAGTAACGTATCTGGAAATGTGGGCATTGTGATTATGTAATGCTTCCTTATGTTTACATATCTGCGAGTTTAGCTGATAAATAACTGGATGGTTTACAAGGAGATTAATATGTTGCTCATCGATCCATAAAACTTGAATAAAACTTGAAAACGAAGGGAAGCAATGGATACAAAGAGTCCATCACTGATCACTCTTAGCTAATCGTTTCTTTTTATTTTATTATTTTAAGCCATTTCTTTGCTCTACTTTAGAATTTACAACCTCTACCCGTTTCTTGCAGCTTCTCCATGCGGGTCAACAGAGGCACGGACGGTTCAATGCCTACTTCTCCCTCTCGGCAAATACCCAACAGAAACGATGATGGGACATCTTATGCTTACAGTGTTCCAACTTCCCCCAATGCATCCATGAATAATTATCTTGCACAAGGGGCAGCCCAACAACATTCAAAGAAGAATCCCTTCTCATGGCATCGCCATCCATTCCTATCTAGGTTCCGTTCTCAAAGTGGAGAAAAGAAAAGCACTTCTAATTATGTCAGCTCCATGGACAGTGAATGTGAAGGGACTCCTGTTAACTTGGAGGGTGTAATGGCTAATAAAAAGTTCCATTTTTCCTTCTATAAGTGGGCAGGCAAAGGAGCCTTGTTAGTGTTGCCAGCTACTGGACAAGAAAAGTCTGCAGACATTATTGGACTGAGAAGCTTCCCTCAAGTGGTTGTTCAAGGTATTGATCTCATTGATTATGAAGACAACATGTCAACTGCCACTGGAACATCCAAGAGTCCGACAGATTACGAAGATTCCAAATCTAGAAAACATAGCACAAACTCAGTAACCAAGGATGGACCTATTCCTTTACTCTCCGAGGACTACATGCAAGGTGAAAATGCCAAAAATGCATGTATTATTTTATTTAGAGTGCCTCAAACATTTCATTACTCACATGTTCTCAGATTTCAACAGTTAAAAATACTGAACCTATCTGCTCTGAGTATATTTTGTCCCTTTGTATGGTTAAAAAGAGCA
The DNA here is from genome assembly GCA_027790015.1 of Cymbopogon flexuosus. Lineage (NCBI taxonomy): Eukaryota > Viridiplantae > Streptophyta > Magnoliopsida > Poales > Poaceae > Cymbopogon > Cymbopogon flexuosus. The sequence continues at coordinate 6,295 of JAKNSH010518626.1, forward strand.
GAGTAACTAGATTTCTATTATTAAGTTAGTACAAAGTGCATTCAGCTTATCAAACTCTTATAATAGCAAAGGGCAAGCCCTTTTCTTATAGACTTAATCAAACTGTTGTTATTCACAATATCTAAATTATGATTTTCCCCTTTTTATCATCATGAATTCCAGCTTGTCATTTCTCTTCAGGAACGAAACAGAGCAGTGATCATACAAAGAATGATGTTTCATCAGCTAGCCCGAGCTCTAAAATTTCTCGATCACCTTCAGAAAGAAGTCGTAGTAGCAGGGTAAAGGAAAAGGTGAAGGGTTTCATAAAACTATTTAGTCCTGAGAGTTCACCAAAGCGCAAACGAGCACCGGAAACACAAGGCCAAACATCTGTGGGGAAAAATGGAAGCAAAACTGAACTGCAAGATAAGTTTACCATATCCAGTTTGGAGGCCAATGAGGATGTGAAAACAGCACAAATGAACAGCCAGAATGCTTTTATCGCTGAACCTTTTCCGGTATGTCAAATCTAGATTACATATTACATGCATACATATTTTTCTTTAATATTATTTTATGAATTTTGAGTACTTAAATTCTTGATTATTATCTTCTATAAAATAGAGAATTTTCATTAGACAGATATAAGATTAGTCTCTTGATTGTTTCAGATGAGGGAAGTGCAAGAGAGGATGGACAAACCAGTTCTGTCAGAGAATAGTAAAATGGATACAGCTATGGGAAGTAATGAAGCCGCTTCTAATGGTAAGCCCTGACAGGGAGGGATAGAATGTGGGATTGACCTAACTGTGCTTGTGAATGAGTCCAATATCCACCTCACTTTCAAGAAGAAACTTAGAATTTAACATAACCACTAACCATTATTTGTATTGTTTTTTCTTGATTATTCCTACATCTAAAGAAAAAACACAATAGGCTTTATTGATATGTGTTTAACTTAACATTTTGGGACCTTGCTGCATAGGGTTCTTAGCTACGGTTGAGATTTGTGCTGACCAATGAACTGTGTGTTTGCAGATGGGCTATTAGTAACACAGAAATTTCCAAGGACAAGCTTTCTATGATATTTTTTTTTTGTTAATTATCGTATCATGCACTTGAGTTCTTGTTCACATAGTGCCTGAACCGTGACTTGGGTATCTTGCTGGGTTTCAACTCTAGCTTACCCCAACTTGTGCTTGGGACTGACAGATTTAGTTGTTGTTGAGTTCTTGTTCACATATATAGCATTTCTTCTTTTTCTGTATTTTTCAGAGTCCGTCGATGATGATACAAAAGAAAAGGTGGACAACACAATAGAGCATGAGGACAGACACATTGAAGATTTTGATGGATGTGTGGTATGTGCAAACTGCAAAGTCTTTATATTTTTCTAAGATTGATTATTCGTAGACAGGCAGTTGTCAGACGCAACTGTAATAGTACATACCACAGAATCGTTTATCAGCAAGAAGGTGGACAAAAGAAATGTAATTGTAATCATCAGAGGTCTTCTTTTTTCCTTCGTGCTCCTGCTCTTATATCAGAGAATAAGCAAACTGCACACAATAATAATAATTTGAGCCTTTCTTTCTTGTGGAGAATAACCACAGTACTACAGCTAGAAAGGGGGATGCCGTCAATCCATCAACCAAATTATTCATACACCTATTTGTCCGACCAGATTCTGTTCCCATAAAATGTCCTACAGGGTCTTGGAAGCTGAAATTCAGCATTAGATTGGTTACCCCCAGTTGATTTACTGATTCGTATTTAGCTCAATATGACATGAAAAATCCTAGCCAAAGCTCCAAGCCTGGATGATATGATCAATTCTGGTGTTGTCCTACTTACATTATAGTGGCATTTAGCATATAGTTACTGGCTTACTGCACATCAGATACCTGGTGCGCATTTTGAGATTCAGTTTCTACACCTCTGATCCATGGCTAACACTTTGTTTTGGCGAAAACACAGCTCCAGTACCTTGGTATCCACAAATGTGCCTCTGAGATTCTAAATTTACATCAATGTGTCATTTACTGCCCTATTAAGGAAATTGACTGTGATTGTGGGTTGGTGGCAAAGAATGTCAACCTACAGTCATCATGCAGAAATAAAATCATCATGGATTTATTTTACAATATAAGCTAAATTATTATTGATCCATAGCTGAAGTAAACTAGAGACTAAATATGTAGGCAAAGGTTTTTTTTTGTTCAGGTGCATACTTTTACCTGTTCCCTGTTATATGGAAGTGTCATCTTGTTATGGCTTCTTTGCCTAACAAATTTCTATTTCGTCAATCAGGTTGAGCATTTCTCTGAAGATCCTGTTCTTCATAATGATCAGGAAAAGGAGCTAATAAAGGTACTATATGGAAGAGAAATCTGTGACCTCTAATTCTTCTCATGTCAGTATGTCACTTCCGTATTCTATTTGTCCAATTTTATTGTTTCCTTAAATGTAGGTTTCAGAATCTAAAATCCGCGAATGGTCAAGAGGAAAAGAAGGAAATATTAGGTCATTGCTTTCAACACTGCAATATGTAAGTGCAAGACTATACATATGTAATGTCTTACTGTAATACTACTGCTATTTTTTTTCTTCCTAAGAACGATAAATGTGTTTTTCCTATCTTTTGCTCTAACCCAGGTTTTGCTTATGCTATGTTCTTTTTTAATGGCTGATGGGATCAGCCCGATTTTATATATGTGGAAGAAGTATTCTAGATAATTTATTCTTGTTTTATGTCTTCTTCTGGATATGTTGAATGAAATGATTTCCCTATTGTTTTATTCTCTCTGAAGTATACCATAAATAATATCTCCCACCACTTCTGGTTTTCTTTAAATTACAAAAGTTTTGTGCTCATTTAGGTCCTATGGCCTGAGAGTGGATGGAAACCAGTTCCTCTTGTTGATATAATTGAAGGAGCAGCGGTCAAGAAGGCTTACCAGAAAGCATTATTATGCCTTCATCCAGATAAGTTGCAGCAACGAGGTGCTGCCATGCATCAGAAGTATATAGCAGAGAAGGTTTTTGACATTTTACAGGTACACTAGATTTATCACAAGCATATTTTTTTTATTACCCTAGGAATTGGACGGTGGATAAAGGTCATCTGAGATATACAATATTTGAGAATGGAATTGTGGAGGCATGCGATCCAAGCTTTATCTGGCACTATTTAAAAACATTTTCTGTTGAGCTTCAGTGTCGATGCCTTTTCCCCCCTTTGGAGCAGTATGTAGATGATCCTGAAATGAAATTATATATAATGCATTGTACATATTTCACCTATGATATTCACAAACCATCCAGTTCTAACAAGTAGCATACCTGTCTGAATGTTTTTCAGGTGCTATTAATTACTGTTTCCAAATGATGCTTTTCCGGTCATATCATGCATTTGTATTGGTGTTCTACAATGTTGTCATCTTATGTTCCTATTAACAAATACAGTTGATATGTTTTCTCTTTTATGTGTGCAGGAATCATGGAAGGAATTCAATTCAATCACTTTTGGATAGCATTAGGAATTTAGGAGTTTTATTTTGTTATTGCATTGTGCCATTGGCACAGTGATCTATCGCACAGACATATTGTGTCCCGGTGTCTGCAACAGTTGGTTAAAACAATCTAGAAAAATATAGCAAATGGACAAAGAGTATGGTTTATGAATTTAGGCGCACTGACAATGCCACCCTCCGTGTTTTTTTTTTCTAAATTCCAACTGTATGTTAGGATTGGTTAATCAGGTCTATTGTATCCAGATGAGGACTGAAATATCATGAGTTATGAGAAATGCTTTGTGAAGGAGAATATAATAATATAATTGGTGGAATTATTGATATATTGCATTGGGCCTCATGGGCTGATTATATAGAGTACATAGGAGTAACACCTCACGTGGT
>JAKNSH010518772.1:0-10751 GCA_027790015.1 Cymbopogon flexuosus
CTCTACCTGGGCGCCACCCACTGGTCCACCATCGTCATCTACGACGACGCCAAGGTCGTCACCAGGGAGGCCGTCGTCCTCGCCGCCGACCCCGCCCTCAGCGTCTGCCTCTCCAGCGCCGCCACCGCGGGCACGCCCTTCATCTCCACGCTGGAGCTCCGGCAGCTCAACGGCTCCCTCTACTACACCGACTACGAGGCCGACGCCTTCCTCGCCCTCTCCGCCAGGATCAACTTCGGCGCGCCCACCGCCGACCCCGTCAGGTACCCGGACGACCCCTACGACAGGATCTGGGAGTCGGACATGGTCAGGAGGGCCAACTACCTGGTGGACGTGGCCGCCGGCACCGTCAACGTCTCCACCGACAGGCCCGTCTTCGTCGCCTCCAGCGAGAGGCCCCCGCAGAAGGTGATGCAGACGGCCGTCGTCGGCTCCCTCGGCGAGCTCACCTATCGTCTCGACCTCCCGGGCTTCCCGGGCAACGGATGGGCCTTCTCCTACTTCGCCGAGATCGAGGAGTTCGTCGTCCCGGAGACGAGAAAGTTCAAGCTCTACATCCCGGGCCTGCCGGACGTCAGCAAGCCCACCGTGGACATCGCCGAGAACGCGCCGGGAAAGTACCGCCTCTACGAGCCAGGCTTCTTCAACATCTCGCTGCCATTCGTCCTCTCCTTCGCCTTCAGGAAGACCAACGATTCATCCAAGGGGCCTATCCTCAACGCATTCGAGATATACAAGTACATCCACATCGATCTCGGCTCGCCAGATGGTATGTACAGTATATATGTTGCATTGTGTCATCTCGTCATCTTGCATTGCATTGCAATCAATTTGCAATTGCTTTGCTTGGTCCATGTTCAAGCTTAATTATGATGATGTCCATGCTATACACGTACAGCACCTGTGATGGCAAGCCTGGCGTCGCGATACCCACTCGCTGATTGGGCAATGGAAGGCGGTGATCCCTGCCTACCTTCACCCTGGTCTTGGGTCAAATGCACTTCAGAAGCACAACCAAGAGTTGTTTCCATGTATGCAATTAACCAACCAACTCAGCTGGTCAGCTAGTAGTAGCTTTCAGTTGTTCCTTCCTTCATCTCTATCTGAGCCACTGACAATATTATATATGTATGTTCTCTGTTGTCAGAAATCTTTCAGGAAAGAACTTGACGGGGAACATACCACCCGAAGTAGCAGCTTTGCCATGCTTAGCAGAGATGTAATCGATTCTGTTCTGAAGTCCATGGTTCGTTGTATGCATGGTGGTCCATCCAACTTGCTAATCCGCAGGTTTAATTCCTTGCAGCGGACTTGCTAATAACATGTTGACGGGCCAAATTCCTGATCTCAGTGGCGCCTCCAACCTATCCATCATGTGAGGATCATCATCAGAGCTACAGTAGTATAGATTTTGGTTCGGTTCATGTATGATCTTTCCTCATTAAAATGCGTGCATGCAGTCATTTCGAGAACAACCAACTGACCGGAAATGTTCCTTCATACTTTGGCAGCTTGCCAAAACTGAGCGAGCTGTAAGTGGTTCTCACCTGGCCAAACATTATACTGGAAGTACCTATACCTTACCTTGTTAAATGATAAAGCTCAACATACATACTTTGGAACCTTAATACATACTTGTAGCAATAATAAGCATCCTTCTAGCTCATTCTACTAAGGAACTTCTACCTAGTATGTGACATATATAGGCCAAAGCAGTCTTTGAATTTGTTTGTTGGTAACCTAAACAAAGGTACAATAATGCAGGTACCTTCAAAACAACAAGCTGTCTGGATCCATTCCCAGGGCTCTGCTAAGTCGAAGCATTATTTTCAAGTGCGCAGCATTCTCTCCCTGATATGATATTTATTTATTTTTTCTGCTCCTAGATAGTTACTGAATCCCATTCCCGCAATAACTGCAGTTTATTTTCTACTACTTAATCGAATAAATTTATCTATCAGCTAATAATTAATATGTAAATTTTCAGCTACTCTGGGAATATGTATCTTGGAATAGGGAAGAAGCAAGAGAAGAAGCATGTAATCATCATTATATCTACTCTGCTTGGAGCATCCTTGTTACTTGCAGCCTCCCTATGTTGCTACATGCTGACTCGCAAAGCCATGAACAGGGACTCTTCATCCTCAGCGGAAGGTCAGATCAAGATCACTAAGTACTTAATTTGTTGTCTCGATCTGTATGTGTGTATAGATATATGACTGCATCTTCAATATATTCCTCTGGTCGACCTCGCTCGCTCTGGTGTTCTTTATGATTGATACCTGATCTATTGTTGGTTACAAACTAACTAACTCACTCCACGGTGGTCCGCATGCAGGAGGTCCACATGACGATGATGTCGTCGCAGAGAAGGTGCTGCCTGCAGCTGCAGAGCAGAACAAGAAGTTGCAGAAATATCCAAGCACGCAGTCGAGCGGAAGAATCGCCACCGAGACGGCTCATCCCTATAGACTGTCTGAGCTTGAAGCAGCGACCAACAAGTTTGCGAGCAGGATCGGTTCAGGGGGTTTCGGGATAGTGTACTACGGTAAGCTGAGTGATGGAAAGGAGATTGCTGTGAAGGTGCCTAGCAACGATTCGTACCAGGGGAAGAAGCAGTTCTCGAATGAGGTGGCTTTGCTGTCCAGGATACACCACAGGAACCTAGTAACATTTCTAGGCTATTGCCATGAGGATGGGAGAAACATTCTGGTGTACGAGTTCATGCACAATGGAACGCTCAAAGAGCAGCTGCATGGTATGTGTATAGTTAATTAATTAGCTGAAGGCAGGAATTGATCCATCTCCATACCATAACATATGTATGTCATTTGACTGACTTGCAGGGCGCGACAAGCACATTAGTTGGATCAAGCGGCTTGAGATTGCTGAGGATGCTGCGAAAGGGATCGAGTATCTCCACACTGGATGCACGCCATCGATCATCCACAGAGACATCAAGACGAGCAACATCCTTCTGGACAAGCATATGAGAGCCAAGGTGTCCGACTTTGGGCTCTCCAAGTTGCTGGCAGCGGAGGGGAAGGAGTCTCACGCGTCAACCAACGTGAGAGGGACACTGGGCTACCTGGACCCGCAGTGAGTCAAGCAAGTCCTACAGTCGCTCTGAATCCGAATTCTGAATTCTGAATCTGAATTCTGAATCATCCATCTGCAGGTACTACATCTCTCAGCAGCTGACTGACAAGAGCGACATGTACAGCTTCGGCATCATCCTGCTGGAGCTCATCTCCGGCCGCCCTCCCATCTCCACCATCGCCTTCGGAGACCACTTCCGCAACATCGGGCCGTGGGCCAAGTTCTACTACGAGAGCGGCGACATCGAGGCCATCATCGACCCCTCCATCTCCATGGCGGGCGACGAGTACCAGGACGTGCAGTCCGTCTGGAAGATCGCCGAGGCGGCGGTGCGGTGCATCGACGTGGAGCCCCGGAAGCGGCCCTGCATGCCTGAGGTGGTCAAGGAGATCCAGGACGCCATGGCGCTGGAGCGGGCGGCGGCGGCGGACAGCAACAGGGGGCTCGGCTGCCCCTTCTCCCCCGCGGCCGCGAGCGTGAGGTCCGGCGGAACCATGAGGTCGCACGACATGGTCATGGACAACCTGCTGCTCATGGACGACGACGACTCCACCTCCTTCTCCGGCTCCGCCGTCAGCAAGCTCAAGTACCCAGAGCTGCGATAGTAGTAAATAGTTTGACTTGACTTGGAGAGCGGCAAAGGCGATTCAAATTTGAAGTTGACTAGGACTCCTACTGTAGTTAGTGGCCTGCTGGCAGCTAAATTGGTTTGTGTGTCCTAATACTTACTCCAAGAATCTGTGTTTTTGTAGGATAGGACTAGAGTACAATCTCATCAATATGAATCTGTTTTTTCTTATTTTAAATTAAAAAAAATCATCAATCCCAAATTCCTTTTACTAAGCAATTCTGTGGAGGGGCCGCGGCCCAAAAGCAAAGAGGAGTGAGCAATGACTGGGCCGGGCCGCTTCAAACCGCAACAAAAGGTGAGCGGGGGCATTCTGGTCCATTCACACAGGAACGGAAGCCACACCGAGGCGGCGTTAGGGTTCCATCGACAACGCCGTCACCGGGCATTATCCATCCATCCCCTTTTGGTTTCGCACTCCCACTCATCACCACCCACCGCTAACCCTCGTCTCGAGCTAAAACCCTTGCTCTCCCCGCCCGCCCATTTCCCTTTCCCCCTTCGCGCCGCTGCTTCTCCGGCGGATCGGATCGGATTGGCGATCCATCGCCGGCGGATCGCACCGTCTACAAGGTTTTGTTGCGGGATCGGATCGGACTAGCGATCGATCTATCGAGCCTGCTGTTTTGCTTTGTTTTCCCATGGGGATGGAGATGGACACGGAGGTGGAGATCGATGTGGACACGGAGACGGATCCCAATCCCAATCCCAATCCTAATACGTCCTCCGACGACGACGCCACCGCCTCAGGCGAGGCCAAGGCCTGCGCCGACTGCCACACCACCAAGACGCCGCTGTGGCGCGGAGGACCCGGGGGACCAAAGGTCTGGTTTTTCATCCGCCCTCGCTCATAGCATTTCCTTCGGGCAATCGCTCTTTCCTGAGCTCATCTGTTTGTTTTCTCCTTGCTGTTGCCTGCAGTCGCTCTGCAACGCCTGCGGCATCCGCTACCGCAAGAGGAGGCAGGCGCTCGGTCTCGACGCTGCCGCTGAATCACAGCAAGATCAGCAGCCGCCCAAGAAGAAGGCCGCCGCCGATCCGCAGCAGCAGGATCAGCATAACCTGAGAAAGAAGACAGCCGCGGCCGCCGATCTACAGCAGGAACAGCATCACCTGAGAAAGAAGGCAGCTGCCGAACCACAGCAGGATAGAAAGAAGGTCGCGGCCGCCGATCTACAGCAGGAACAGCATCACCTGAGAAAGAAGGTAGCTGCCGCGGCCACCGATCCACAGCAGGATAGAAAGAAGGTCGCCGCCGCCAGCAGCACCAACAAGAAAGACAAGGAGAAGAAGAAGAAGAAGAAGGATCAGCAAGTCACCGTGGAGCTCCGCGTGGTGGGGTTCGGCAAGGAGGTGATGCTCAAGCAGCGCCGCCGCAAGAAGTGCATGAGCGAGGAGGAGAGGGCCGCCGTCCTCCTTATGGCGCTCTCATCGGGCGTCATCTACGCCTCATGAGAGGGGCAGGCGTTGATGATCGTTTCGCTTCCACCTCTCCTGATTCCAATTGTTTGTTGTTCCGTCGCAGACGGAAATATATATCCTGCCTTCTCTTCTTCTGCTATGTAAGCCTAGAGCAGAGTAGTAGCGTAGTTCCATTCCCCATCTTCCTCTTCCTCCTAGTAGTAGAGTAGTATTATTTCTAGCTAGACTCGATCAATCAATCAACCTCTCTTAGGTTTTTCCGGCCAGTTAGTAGTAGCAGTAGCCAAGCTGAAAAAGACTCATCCCCTGCTGTGCTAATAATCCATTCAATCTTGTGATGATGTACGCTCAGCTGTGATATATATATAGTAGTAGTATAAATGTGATGTAATGCAGTGCAATGTTACCTGACTGGGAATGCCGGTGTTCTAGCTCCTAAGATCAACTTGGTAATTAATCTCCAGGTGCAGCAACTTCGTGTTCGTGTCTTCTGTTGCAACCGACAATGAGGCCTTCGTCTGTCGTTGCATCATGCATGGCTGTTTTGCTTCTGATGTTGACCTTGCATCGATTTGGCAACTGCACCGTCGTATCATATCCTTGCCACTGAATTCTTCTTGCACTTTGTTGGCATTCCTCTTTTCGTGCTGGTGCTATGACCTCGTTGCTGACAAGTTCCATCCTCTTCTGTTCCTTACTAGTTATAGAAAGAAGGACAGAATGTGGCAAGTTGCGCTTGCCTAAACATCCAGTCTCCACACTTGACATCCACATGCCACAGAATAGCATGTCTTCCTGCTGCTGGCGGTGCATCTGGACCATTCAAAGCCAACAGGTGGCGTACAGTACTGTTATTTCTTCACTGCACCCATCAAATTAGCTTTCTGACATAATTTCTGTCCAAAAATCCTCAAATTATACATAAATACCTACCATAATAAAAGCAAAACAAGCGTGCGTGGTTCAGAAAGTAAAATAATAGTGCAGGCTATTATATCTTTTAATAATCTATACCTAATTATAAAGCACAAAAATTTCATACTGTCTAATCTTTCATCCAACTAAGAGATTAACTCGGTTACATTTTACATTTTATGGTTTTTATATCTGATTTTCTTCCATGGATAATGCTACCTACACATGGCATTGTGGCAGTATACGTTTGTTACTTGGAAAAAAGGCTTTTTTTTTTTTTTTTTTTTTTTTGCGACTAGGGAGATTCATTCATTATAAAGGTCCGGGATTACAATCTTCGATCAGCAGACTAGCGATGCACGTTGCACACGGTTTGTGGCAGTATCCGTTTGTTACTTGGAAAAAAGGCTCCCGTCCTCATGTGAAAAAAGTTCCCATCCTTTTTTTAAAACGTTTGACCTTTCTAGCAATTCCAATTTAGGTAGTGTGATAATTTTGCAGGTCCCACTCATGTAAAAATTGTGTAGCAAATCAATGTAAAACTAGCCTATCTATTTTCTGACTGCCTGTATAAAAAACTATTCTATTTTTGCTGGCTGATTTTATTTAAAAAAAAATATGTTTTCAAATATGAATCCTGTTGTAACCTCTCTCCTGACGGCATATAAATCGAAAACCAAGAAAGGCTATCAATGAGACAACACAAACTCAGGTAAAAAAATGAGGATTTCAATTATTCTTCTCCAGTTTAATTACGTCAACAACAACAAAACCACATCATAGCACAAGCATAATCTTGGTTGAAATAGCTACGTCAACGATAGTGAGCTAATTCTGAACAAAGTATCTTCAAATTTCAATGCACCGGAACACATTATAAATATAAATATAAATATAAATATAAATATAAATATAAATATAAATATAAATATAAATATAAATATAAATATAAAAACTATAAATATTTTTACTCGAAACAATATGTCATCTCCAACCAAACTATCAAATTATTCAAGCAAACCAGATACTCAATCGAATCGACCTCACTGGCCTCAAATCAAGCATGGTCAGGGTGGTGACGGCAAGCGTGGAGCCCCTCGAGAGTAGGCTAAACACGGCGCCGAAAGTGACTGCGGCGCCCGTGGCGAGGAGGCCAAACATGGAGCCATATGTGACACAGGTGTAGAGCATGGCAGCCAGGCGGGCGCCACCAAGGTGGGAGGCGAAGCCACGAAGGAGGTGACGTAGTGCCAGGTGCGAATGGAGGCAAGCACGGAATAGACGAACAGTGCGGCGTACAGGGAAGGAAGAGCACCAACCAGGTCCAATCCATCGCCGGCTTAGCGCCTGCAGTAGGAGCAAACCTCCACAGGGGCCACCTCGTTGGCTTGATTGCACCTGTCGCTGGATCCATGGATGGACGAAAAGCGAGGAGCAGAGCTCAACTGGGTAGGGGGCTTGTCGTCCTCAAATCGAGTTCAACATGAGTAGCTTTTGTGTAAGGTGTCGACGAGAGAAGTGAACGTCTATGGAAGCTTGCCTCTCTTTGTGGGATGAAGCTATATATACACGTGAGTGTTATAGCTTACTTTCTCAGCATTCTCATTCTTAATTTTTATGAATATTTGATTGTTTATTTGCTTCGGTTGCAATGTACGTGCATATTTGCTAGTAACTTATTTAAAAAGATGGTTCCGCATCCAAGTAGGATGATCGTATTTCCAAACCATTTCTTTCTATCTCCTTATCCATAAACCAAAATTGTTACCATTCGAATATTCACCTTGCTTTATGAGTTTATTACTAATAAAACATAATGAGTTCTGATATTTTTTTCTTGTTTCAAATCTTTATTTAAGTGTTTCAGCATTTCAACTTTACTAACTAAACAATTTCACATAAAATGGTCTAATTAGGTTTCCTGGGAGTGTGAATGGGCGTTTTTTGTTCGAAATTATTATAATCACAAGTGGGTTTCAAATATCTCCGGAGTGATTTTGTGAAGTATTTTCATCTAGTTTTCCATGGTGGAACAAAAGAATGACCGGTGGCCTATGGCAGAAGCGCACCTCCCGCCGTCCGTCCGCTCCGCCCGGCGCCCGCTTCTCCTTCTCCCGTTCCATGAATTTTCCACCAGTCTGACTCAGACCTGATATTGTCTGAGGTTGAAGACGACGTCACGACTTGGGGGCGTTTGCACATGCTGAAGGCAAATTCGGCCCAACGGCCTCCCACTTGGATCTCCCCTCGACTGCCCCGGCGCGGCGGAGCCGTTGTGGCGCATCGAGGCGGAGGCCTGGAGGTGCAGACCTTGCGGCGGCGTGCCATCAGGCCGGCCACATCGGCAAGCAATCAAGCACTGCCGCAGGCAGGGGCGGTATGCAATTCGTTAATTGTGTGGATTGTTATTCATAAAAGTTATTCTCTGTAATTGTCAACTATTTGATAAAGGGGAGGGTTGGTTGGTTCGATGGATAAACGGCGGATTGAGAAATATTGTGGTGTCAATTTGGATCCGATATCATTACACCTACTCAAATGATTAGCATATTTTCTGCCTGCTCAAAGTTTGTAAGTACTTGTTGTCAAAAAAAAAAAAATGCAAGTACTTGGCTATTTACTAGTGCAATGACTCAAAAAGATCATTCTCTTCTCAAAGCATTTTATGTTTTCATATCATATCATTTTAAACTACTATAGATAGTTCTTGTACACTGTATATTGGATTTATATATATCGGTTTAGTGCTCTTTTTTAATTCCTTCTCTGTTTTTTTTTTCTAGATCCGCCACTCGCCGCCGTCCCTGGCATCTCCCCATAGGAATAAAGGATCAGAATGGCTATGCAGGTCACAAGGAGGCTAGCGTGTCGGAGCCTCCAACAATGCCTACTCCTTCCCTCTCAGGCCCAGGCCCCAAGCATCCCAACGGCGGCAGCCTTCCTCCACTCCCATGCCACCAGCTTTGGTACACATTGCTCGTATCCCTTGTTACCCTCTTATATAGATCCTAAAATCTCCTAGTTCATCAGGGTACAAGCAGGTGCGCGAAGAGGAAAAGAGCAAATTGGTTGGCAATGTTTTCAGCAGTGTGGCTTCCAGCTACGACCTCATGAATGATCTCATGAGCACCGGCCTGCATAGGCTGTGGAAGGACAGGTTATAACTGCTGCTTACCCTTTTGGTTTCTTTTATCTTCACAATCCAACCAACTCCCTTTATCACTCAAACTCTGTATCTTTTTTTCTTCAGGCTTATTTCCAAGTTGAATCCCTTTCCAGGGATGAAGCATCTCGATGTGGCTGGTGGAACAGGTAATACACATCCCCTTCCCTCATTGCTTTCAGCTGCACCATAGAAATAACAAATACAAACTTTCAGCAGTGACATAAACATTATTAATTCGATGACCGTTCATGTCATTGTTATGACTTCAGGCGATGTTGCTTTTCGTGTACTGGAAAGAATAAAGAGTGTGGATCATAGAGCTATGCAGGGCACTCTTACTGAAACCGAAGAAGACACCCACATTTATGTCTGTGACATTAATCCAAATATGCTAAATGTTGGGAAGAAGCGTGCTGCAGAAAGAGGTCCCAAGCATGAACTTTCTAATATGTTTTGTTGTTTCTATCTCAAGTGTGGGTTATGTTGTTCAACAGTTGATTTTTATTTTCAGGGTATAACGAAGAACATTGTCTTAGCTGGATACAAGGAGATGCAGAAGCTCTGAGTTTTGAGGATGGATCTATGGATGGTTACACTATCGCATTTGGGATCAGAAATGTGACACACATTGAGAAAGCTCTATCAGAAGCTTACAGGTTGGCTAATTTAGAAGCCTAACAACTATCTATTATTGCTCATGTTTCAAGTATGTCGCGAGCTGGATGTCCCCACTGTTTCAACTTCAATATTTGCTCTATTCTTCATGTGCTGTATCCTTGGATCAAGTTTTTCGTCTTCATGTGCAGTAGCATGGATTAAGCTTTTCATGTTCTACAATGTTTGCTTAGTTGATGGATCTGAAATTTCATTACTGCCAAATTTATTGGCATATTTGAAGTCTTTTTGCTTAGTTGATGGTTCTAAAATCTTATTGCTGTCACATCAATTGTCTTGTTTCAGGGTTCTAAAGCGAGGGGGCAGGTTCCTATGCTTGGAGTTGAGTCACGTGGATGTCCCTGTTTTTAAAGAGATGTAGGTTTCGTTAATCATGCCTTTCATATTCTTCTACATGCAAGATAGAAAAGATAAAAAGTTAAACAAAAGACATGGGCTACAATGTTTTCAACTATCTCACAGTTAGTTTCCAAAAAGTCGCAATTCGTTCCAATCATGTTGACACCTGTAGCATTTAGTTAAACAGTGTTCAAGGGTTTCCGAAAGTGATTGTTTTTTTCCCGTCTATTAATGTCAATGGAAAAGGGCAGTGATTTAGTTCTTTTGTTCATTGAAAAACAATTGCTAATGTTGCCCTGCCCCTGCCTATGGCCTTGTGTGAACAGTGTGAGCTTTTCTTTTGTCTCACGGCAATGGAAGAAAGTAGAACAAGTGTCCTACAATATCTGTTCTGTTTCAAATTTGCTGCCCTTTTTTTTTTTTCAGCTATGATGTTTACTCATTTTCTGTGATACCGACTGTTGGAGAGCTGGTTGCTGGTGATCGGCAGTCGTATCAATACTTGGT
>JAKNSH010519018.1:0-14249 GCA_027790015.1 Cymbopogon flexuosus
CTTTTATGGCCTTCTGTTAGTTTCATGTACCTAACGGTGTTAGGTGCCATGATAAAAGACTATTTTACCCATGCATGAAAAAAATAAAAAAGCCTTGTTTAATAATAAAAAAGGGCAGCTATGGGTACATTTTCTGCACTGTAGCCAGGTTTAGACTAGGAGGCCCAAACAAGAAGGAGCAAATGGGACAAATTATTAAACAAGGCTTTTTTAATTTTTTTCACGTAGGGGTAAAACAGTTTTTTACCACAGCACTTAACGCCGTTAGACACATGAAACTAACGGAAGGCCGTAAAAGTAAGAAAATTTCACTTTCGGGCCAAATAGACAAGTTCAAAAAAAATTTAGGCCAGATAAGCAAACGAAGTTTGTTTCAGGAGTGGAACTCTTATCACATGTGTATTAGACTGTCTATATTCTTTTTACTCTAAGATCCTTCCTAGTGGTAAAATTATAAATAACGATACCTAGAACTTTCCTAGGTGAAATGCTACAAGTGGGTTTATTTTATCTGTGCACTTGCGGATAACCTTTAATATATTTTAGGGGCTAAGTGATATGATATTTGAACCAGCATTTCTGGCGCCATTACCAGGGGATAGGTTTCTTATCTGTCTTTTTGGTGATTGCATTACAAAATGTCAACAAACACTCCTGGCGCCATGTTAGGGATGACAACCTAGCTTAAGCGACGCTAAGAAGTGTCAACAAACACACTTGCTGCAACATAAGCTTTCAAACATTTGCAACATACACTTGCAACATATGTGTATAGTTGCTGCAACATATATGCGTGTCGAATATATACAACATCTAAAAAAACACTTGTAACATACGTGTGAAAACAGACGAAACATTTTGAACAGATACTTGCAAGTTGCAACATACATATATAGTCATTGTAATATATGCAACATCCAGGTCCACTTTTGCAACATCCATATCAAACAATTGCAACATACCTCACATTTCAAACACTTATATACGTTTGTGGTGGAGGCGGTCCGAGTCTGGGTGGGCGGGTGGCATAATGGAGGCAGCTGCGACAACGGATGGAGACGGTCACAACTCACAGCGAGCAGGGTGAATCCTCGCATACGAGGTGAGTTGTCCAGACAGGCCGCCCTACAAGAGGCATTATCGTTAATTAATTGCATACTTGCATGCCCTACATGGAGAAATTGGGACGAAAGAGTTTGAGCTTTATGGCACCTAACTTCAAATGAAATGATCAAAATAATATTTACCATACCACCGTAGTTTGCTATCAATTGAAGCTTATAATCGGGAGGGCTAATGTGCGGCACAATTATGTTCTCTCTTAAATATGTTTGGAAGCTAACATCGAGTATCTGAGGCCTTCTGATGTCCATTAGCCACCAACACACAATGAAGACGTCCAGTCTCCTTTGTGCCTCAAGGCTAAAATCAGCCAATAGCACAAGCAGTCTAATTCAACACTCACCTTCTTCTTCACCCACTCGCTCCCTAAAGGTGATGCCTTCCCAACATCCATGACCTCGGCCTCTCAAGCATCGCTCCCATAAAAAGTTGAGGTCCCTAAAGAGTACGATGGCTGCTAATTTGGATGCTGATGTGTTCAAGAAAACTAATAGAATGAGTTTGGGTATTGTGGCCAGAGACCATAATGGCAATTTTATTATGGCATGCAGGCAAGGGGCGGATATCATCATTGACCTAGAAATGGTGAAAGTTGTGGTTGTTAGGCTGGTGATTAACTTTGCTCTCAAGCTGTCATTTAAATAGGTCATCGTTGCCTTTGATGTCTCTCCCTAATCTTGAAGCTTTGCCTGGTGGTCAAGGATCGATCTCATATTGCCATAATTATCCAAGACATTTAAGCGGTTAGTTTGATCTTCGACTGATGTTGTTTTCTCTTCTATTCATGTGAGTAGATGTTGTAATGTGGCAGCTCATGTTTTAGCAAAATCAACTGATTAGACTCATGAGTCTATCTGATGCTATGTACCTCCAAATTTCATTTGGCCAACACTTTGTAATGATCACTTAATGAAATGAATGGCTACCCATTACTCTGAAACAAGGGTAAATCTGTGTATTGGCTTCAGAGGAGTGTGCGTGTATTACAAGGTTCTAGGAACATTCTCTATTCTTGCTAAGACTACCCGCACTCATGAACCTCTATATCCGACCTCTAAAAGGCCTGATCATCGAGATTCCCTCTTTTACAGTCCATTTTTCCGCACCCATCCAACTTCTATATACAAACTTTATCCATTGTGGGCCCCACCAAATCGTTTTTTTTCTTTTTTTTCTCCCTCCCTCCCCACTTCTTCTCTCTCCCTCTTCTCTCTCCTCTATCCATTCCCCACCGCTCCTTCCACCGCTGGCATCCTCTGCTCCACAGTCGGCATCCTCTGCTCCTTCCACCGCTCGGCGGGAGTTCCCACAGCGGCGGCGGGCCGAGCACGGCGAGGCGAGGCGGCGGGCGGGGCGAGGCAGCGCCGCCGCTCGCCTACCCCATCCCCCACTCGCTTCGACCGCGACCGTGCACGGAGATGGCGAGGCGAGGCGAGGCGAGGCGGCGAGCACGGCGGGGCGGAGCAAAGGCGTGGCGGCAGGCGGCGACTAGCGCGGGCAGAGCTTCCTCGTCCTCCCAGATTCGTATGACGCCATGATGGAGATGGCCACCGCGAGCGGGCGGCGCAGCCTCCACCTCTGCTCGTCTGGAAGCTGCTCGCCGCGGCCGTGGGTGGCGCCGTGGAGGCCATCTCCAGGTCCCCGGCGACCCACATCTCCGGTTCGCGCCCAGAGGAGGCGCATCCCCCTTGGCTTCGCGACGACGGCCGGCGGGGCCTCCTCCGCCGCCGCTGCCGGGGCCTCCTCCTCCTCCCCATCCTCCTCCCCGGCGGCGGGGCTCCGGCTTCCCTCCCAGGGCGACGCTTCCTCGTCAAGCCCGGGCGGCGCTTCCTCGGCTACCGCGGGCGGCGGCCGCTGTGAGCTCGGGCGGCGCTTCCTCGTCGAGCCGCTGTGAGCGTGGACTCCCTCGGCGAGCGCGGCGCTCCTCCCTACTCTCTCTCTCTCTCTCTGTCAGTCACGGGAGGAGGACGAGTGCGGGCCCGGCGCGCTTGTAGCGGCCGCTCGGTACCGACGCCAGAATTGGCGTTCGGAGCGCGGTAAGCAGGTTTACCGTGACCTTTACTGTCCCCCACCGCGGGAGTTTTGAGACGGTAAACCGTTTACCGATCCGTTTACAGCTCCCCAGTGCGGGTAGTCTAAGATAGAATGCCACACTGTCCAATACATGTACACTCATAAATAAGGCACGCATGATTATCATATAAACACGCACGCACTTATAACCTATGAATACATGCACGCTCCTTTGATTAGCGCGTCTAAATCTCCCAAATTTCCCACACTCCCTAATCGCTGTACTTAATTCCGTGATGTTTATAAGAGTTTTGCACACAACAATCCATTATTATTACAAACGACGTGGTTTTCAATCGAAAAAAGAAAGATTCTCACATCCCAGGAATTCCTGGTACAGAAACAAAAGAAATTCCACTTCGGTGTTAGTTTTGAATTTTTATTCTTGTCTCCATGTCACTTTGGAAAATCCATAGTTATAGTACAAAGCGTACGTATAACTTCACCTCCACGTGTTCTTTTCTTCCTCTCCTTCCGCTCATCAGCCCGACGTTGGGCACGGGCAACCAACCAGTGGCGGGTCCAGGATTTTCAATATGAAAAGATGTCAAAAAATTTTATGGCAATCTAAGGTCCTACAGTACTATAAAAAAGTATATATAATGCACATTTGAAAGTCTTAGAATTTGAGCATAACTTAAAATCATTTAAACTAATCATAACATTAGTAACATAATAATGGTCCAAATGACAAGGGAGATATCCAATTTTTCAGTTATTGTTTGGTGGTTCGTGAGCGGAAAAAGTCTACTTTCAGTCTCTCAACTTTCGCGAAAGTCTACTTTTGGTCCTTCAACATCAAAACCGGACAAAATACGTCCCTCAACTTTTAAATCCATACAGATTACGTCACTCGGCGGTTTTCGATGGCGGTTTTGCTACAATAACGGTGGTTTTGTTTTTTTCTTTTTTATTTATTTTGGCTGAATTTTTGAAAAATCATAATAAATCACAGAAAAATTATAAAATGGAAAATCTAGTTTTATTGAACTCCACATGAGTAGATATACACAGTGAATATATAATATAGTATGCTTTAATACAAATTTTTTGCAATAAAGATTCAAGCAGCATAAATAAAAAAAAAAATAATAAAATATTTATAGAAAAACTTTATATTAAAACATACGATATTATATATTCACTGTGTATATATACTCATGTGGAATCTAACAAAATTGGATTTTCTATATTATAATTTTTTTTTGATTTACTATGATATGTATAGAATTTTTTATCAAAATTTTTGGATATTCAACTGAATACCCTTTAATCAAGCTGGCCCGCCACTTCAACCAACGAGCGCGGCAACACGAGGACCGGCGCGGGTGACGCGGGCGGCCAAGCGCGGTGGCTGGCACGGGCAGCGACAAGTGCGCGCCCCCGCAGGCGCGGGCGTCTACGGTACGGAGCGGACATCGCGGCAGCCGGCAGAGCCGACGACACGAGCTTGCTGTGCGGCGGGTTGCGTCGCCAACGGAGGTGCATGGTTGGGCGGCTGGCCCCGGCGGGCGGCGGACGGCAGTGGCTGCACGGCCATGCATGGCATGGCACGACGCATATGGCGGGCGCTGCTAGCTCGTGTGCCGACTGCCGACTACGGTCCCAACCGTGGAAAGCGCTGCTAGCTCTTGTGTGGACTACAGGCTTGGTCCTATCGTCGAAACGACGCAAAAAAAACGGCGGTTTCTTGTTGGTTGGAACCCGAGCCAATTCGTTACCACATCGGACCGCGACCGGACCGGCCGGCCAGGCAGCCCACGACGACTCGATACCGGCCAGCCGCCATATTTGCCCCACCTGTCAGTGACTGACGAGCGCTATATTTCAGCCCGGTCAGCACGCTCATGGTCCACAGCTACGGGAGCCAGCCCACAGCTGATAGGATCCTGCGGGATGCCATGCACCGCAACCACCGCGGCTGCCCATCGCTCGCATTGGCAATTTGGCACCACGGTGGCGCGGCGGCAATCGACGCCCACAAATCACACGAGCACGCGGTTCAGCTGCTGCCGTTCCCAGCCGCGCGCAGCATGCTAACGAGTAACGACTGAACGTAAACGCGCGGCCAGGCCGTCACATCATTCGATGGCCGGGCCTGAGGAGTCACGCATCGCATGGATCCGGTGCCCACCCCGGTCGGATCCGATCCTCTGGAAGAATGGAAGCAGAGACAACCGGCGCCGGTGGGCAAACGCAATGCAGAAGCAGACGAACAAGCCGTAGCCTGTTGTTTCCGATCTCACAGGACCATAGAACACCACAAGCTAGCCCACAACCCGCAAGCCAAATCAACGACGAGCTCCTCGTGGCCGTTGGGTTGCCGATGCGGACGGCCGGGACGAAAACCGCCGGCCAGCAATTAGTATTTGGCGTTCGCGCGATCGATCGAACCAGCGTTAACCCCATGGGAGCAAAGCAACTGTTGGTCCACGGTACTTGAGGCTCTCCTGCTGTCCTCGTGCCTCCTGCCTGCCTCCTTCAGCCCTGCGGCTCTCCTACCCGAGGCGCAGCTCCGGAGCCCCTCTCGTGCAATCGATGCAAACGCCGGCGACGACCATCTGCGGGGTCCACG
Organism: Cymbopogon flexuosus; assembly: GCA_027790015.1. Classification (NCBI taxonomy): domain Eukaryota; kingdom Viridiplantae; phylum Streptophyta; class Magnoliopsida; order Poales; family Poaceae; genus Cymbopogon; species Cymbopogon flexuosus. Next base: position 5,771 of record JAKNSH010519018.1, read on the forward strand.
GGGCAGTGCTCACCCCGTGCCCCTGCCGCACCACCCCTCCTGGAAGCCTCCTGAAGCCTTTCACTGGCCCTTCTCGGCGGACGACGGCAGGGCACCGGCTCCTCCCTGCTCCCATGGCCTCCACCGTCGACTCACCCGGGAGCTCCTCCGCCGACTTCGCCAAGCGCCTGGAGCGCGCATGGCTAATCTTTCAGGTTCTCCCACGGCCTAATCGCTATGCTTCCGTGATGCCTAGTATAAGACTTTTGTTTACGTACGTACGACCATCCATTACTACAACGATGTACTACTTTTTAATAAAAAAACTAATATAAACTAACAAAAAGTAATGTGTGAGCACCGTCCGCGATGGAGGAGAAAAGAAGAAGAAAAAAAAAGATTTTCGAGCCTCGCTGGGTTTCTAGTGTCGATAACCAATTGATGCTGATCTGCCTTGAGAGAAAAACATATTACCATATGGCTGATAATTTTAAGTGAATAATAAGCGGCGGCGGTTTTGAATTTTCTTCTTCTCTCTCACACCCCACTATTGAAAATCCATCACCACGTCTTGTTTTGTTTGAACCCTGTAGACACTCGAGATTTTTTTTGCCTATTTAATCCCTTATATGGAAACAACTTTTCTACCACCCTTGTCACTAATAAATTCATCAAGCAAGAATTGTGGAACAGAGCCTGTTGATATCTCTATTCTCAGCCCTAGGCATTGACGATGTTGTTTAAGATAGGCAAATTCACGCACCAAACCAAACATGGCGCTACCAAGTAATCCTTCGTCCCAAAGACCGTCACTCCCACTTCCCGCCATAAAAGATTTTTAGCTTTGACCGATTATACATAAAAGATTATTAATATTTATAATGCATAATTAGAATCACTAGCAAATATACCCGTACGTTGCAACAGAACATACATCGTATTACATACACGATCACATGAACACCTTAATATGGCTTTAAGGTTATGGTCATGACATCTATTTCAATACATTTAGAATAAAAGACTTTTACATGGTTTTTTTTTTTTTTGATACTAACTTTTACATGGTTACGATTCGAAGATTTATGTAATGGTTGTGTCACTGGCCTGGTGACTTTATTTGGCCTTTTTTTTCCTAGAGCCGAAACGATTTTTGTGGTGAATTCGTGCGGTGATCAAATGACGCTTCCCACAAAAAGCTCACCAAAATTACTAACCGCCAGTCCAGAGAGCCCAAACAAAGTTTCGTTTTGGCTTGACAATCGGACTGGTGGTGCGTTCTCTTGCCTCTGCTCAGCAGGAATCTGACGATCCACTCAAAAAAAAAAAAAAAAGGAAATCTGACGTGTGCTGGGCTGCTAGCGTGTGGTCCACAAGAGGCCCACGGCACCAGAGCGTCTCCTCCTTGCGCTGCGCTCCTCTGTCCTCTCCGACCCCGCGCCCCCAGCCACCGCCGGAGCCCCTCCGTGTGATGCAAACGCCGGCGACCATCTGCGGGGCCCACGGGGCAGCCTTCACCCCATGCCCTCGCCGCCCCACCTCTCCTAGAAGCCTCCGGAAGCCTTTCACTGGCCCTTCCCGGCGGACGCCAGGGCACCGGCTCCTCGTTCCCATGGCCTCCACCGTCGACTCACCCGGGAGCTCCTCCGACTTCGCCAAGCGCATAGACCGCGCCTGGCTAATCTCCCAGGTTCCCCTACACCCCCTCCTCTAATCGCTCTGCTTCCGGGATGTTGTTTGTTCGATTGGCCCGGCATGCGATGTGTTATAAGTTGTTGTCGTTTTAGGAACATCCCGTAGTTGTGGGTGTAGGCTGTAGGCGCGTGGCTAGGTTCTTCTCCTTCGTGTAAGGTGTATGCTTCAACAGTGAACACCTTATCAGGGTTTGGGGCTTCGGACTTGTATGGCAAAGGGATTTCTGTAGTGAATTCGTGTGATGATCAAATGAATTCAATACCCTCATCGGGGAAATTTTAATTAGATATATCTATAGGACACGACAAAATGCTGTTGCCATGATGCTTCAATGTTTTCAAACGTCGATGCCAGTGCTGCAGGTAGAAGATACCAGAAATATTATATGTAGATATTGAACTTATAATCCAAGTACAAGTCACTGTTGGTTCAAAAGCCGCCATAGCATTTTGAGTGCATACATTCAGACATAAATCAAAGGGCGGCCCTGGTGCAAGTGGTAGAGCTTTACACCCTGTGACCAAGAGGTCCAGGGTTCAAGCCCCAGCCTCTGCACATTTGGGCGGGAAAGGCTGTTGGGTATTTTCCTTTCCCCAGACCCTGCAGTGCGGGAGCCTACGGCACTAAATCGAGCTACATAGGTGACATTGTTTGTGGACAAGCCCTTCAACCCCTTTCAATATTTTGCTAGACACTGTTTGTGCTGAAATTGTGGTAAGCCACAACTCAGTGGTGAACATATTATTAACCATACTTGCGGTAAGTTTGGGTTAGATGTATGGCGGCCAGGGCTAGAAGCTAAGAAATTAGAAAATCACACATTTAATCGTGACTCGTGAACCAAGAAATGGTCAACCTTGTCTGTGGGAGCTTAGTTAACTCTCTTGAGAAATTGGGGGCAAGGGTCTTACCACAATGTTCGTTTGAACTTATCAGCCATGGTGCAGTGTTTTTCTCTCACAACAAAACAATATCAGCCAGCTTATCAGCCACAGAAACCATCAACCAAACAGCCCGTTTTTAACTTGTATTAAAATTAAAGGGACATGAAGTTTCCTTGTGAAGCCCAGGACCTCGCACCATTTGAGAGAGTTACCTGTTCATTTAAGCTATTTATACCCTCCTTTAAACAAGGCTTAGCTACTCTAGCTTTTACCAATTTTGTGTGTTTTTTATGTGAACTTTGAATTTTCGTGGTTCATTAGGATTTAGGAGTTACCCAAAGGAGATGTACTACTAATTTTCCCTTATGTGATCACTAGAGTATTGATCCTATTATTGTTTTGCGGAGCATGATGTGATCTTCAACAAGAAAATATCCTCAGTCCAAGGCATATTTATATGCTAGCGTTGCTTTTATATTATCTGATTAATTCAGTTACCTGTGTGTACAAAATAAGGAGAAGTGTTCTAAAGATTTGTAAGAACATGGTGCTGATTTTTTTTTTCATGTATGTGACATAAACCTGATTTGGAGAACATGGATCGAAAATGGAAATGCTACTTCTTCTAATTGGTTATATGATGCATATTGCTTAAAAGTTAAATTTGCATTACATAGAAATCAAATTTGTGGACCCCTTGCCTAATGCGCAGCTAAATAAAGATCCCAGTTTCTTGTTATTCCATCATCTGAGGCTGGTCACTGGAGAGGAGAGTTAAATTCGATCAGAAGTGGGCAACCTAATCTTTATTTTATCTACAGCAGTGCTTTTTATTAGTGTGCAGCTTTGTCCTGCAGCCTAACTCTAACATTCATGATCTGGTGGTATGCAGCAACCAAGACCAGTTTCTTGCTCTTCTTGTCAATCTGCTGGCCACGTAGAGTGCAAGTGGTGTGCAGGAACAGGCTTCTTTATCCTTGGTGACAACATGTTGTGTGAAGTACCCTCAAGAAATTCAAAATGTGTGATATGCTCTGGAAAGGTTGTATAAGTTGTTCCTTGCTGTAGTTTACAGATTTTGCGAATACATCTGCATGCAGACCACTTAACGTGAAATAAGTATGCTGTGCAGCATTTTTGTGCTCCATGAACAAGTCCATTTGCATGAAGTAATCTGTTGAACATTTACATAAGATACTCTTCTATCTCAGGGCTTCACAAGTTGTGCTGATTGCCAAGGGACTGGTTTTCGTGCCAAGTGGCTTGAAGAACCTCCTATTGACAAATGATGAAGTCAATCATACTGTAAAATTTACCATTACACAGTAAACTAGCTACTTTTATGCTCCTCTGTCCATATTCTCCATATGTAACTATGGCAATTTATTTTCCTGTAACTGCATCAACTCCATGCCTATTGTGGCATGTTCTTAATTATTCAACATACATTTAGAACACGAGTACCAAGAGGTATTTTTTTGCTCTAACTCGCAAATTTTGCCTCAGCATCCTGCATCTTTTCTTGTGCAGTGCCCAACATCCAGAAAATTAGGCTCTTGCTTGTTTTGCATGTAAACATATGAAGATGCATACTAGCGTTCAGAGATAATATTTTTTTAACGAAATGTTCAGGAAATAAAACTGTTTCTGTTTAAGTTATTCATAATCGGTGTTTTCCACTAAACAATTACTCACCTACTGTTTTAGCCTGGTGAAACAGCCGTTTAAACGGGATAAATGGCTGATTAAACAGAAACGGCGTACCACTGTTTAGCGTTTAATGGTGATTAACGAGCTAAATGACTATTTAGGGCCAATTTGGTAGAGCTCCCCTTCCTAATTCGTAAGTCCTCAGATGGAGTGATTCTTGTGGGGAGCAGGCTGGAGAGCAGGTGAGAAGTGATTCGAGTGGTGAACCGGTGATTGACGGGGAGCTGTGAAAGCATTTTTAGCTCCCAATTTGTAGTGTGAATGGAGAAGTGACAAGTGATTCTTGTCAACTCCCTACCAGAATCTAGTTGCATTCTAACTATTTGGTAGGACTCCACAAAATCCGCTGTATTGTTTTTGTTTAACGAACCATATCATTGTGAGATCAGATAATTTATGGCAACCTATTTCCTTTGGTCATGACATGGAAAAAATGTCATATATGTCTAAATAGTGAAAATAAACTGCAATTTAAGTTTAAATTTCGTCAGCAAATGGGAGAGTGGTCTCATCTCATGTTAGTACGAGCAAATAACTTGACGCTTGAAGGTAAATGTGTACAGGCCCCAAAGTAAGATGGGGAAAGATGATAGATAGTTTAACAGATATGGATGACAAGTTTACTTAGTTTCATTTCAATAATGTTGATTTAGTTAGGTTACAAATCAGCTCTTGCAGAACTGGAACTATTTGGTCAAAGTTATGATATTCACTCTTGTGTATTTCTTTTACTTGTTGCTTTTTGGCTAAAAATACCTCAGTACATGTTACCATGAAATCTTGTAAAGTTTTTAAGCCAAATCATCATTGGAAACACAGATCTGCCTTTTTTTGTAATTGCATATTGTTGTTCTTTCACTTCTTTGCAATTACAGTATTGAATATTGTTTTTCATTTGAACTGATGTGCAGAAAATGCTGCTAGCTGAGAGCATTGTCAGATTAGCTGTCTACAAATCCTTGTGCTTTGTAGTTTCTATAAGAGCAAAATATTTTGGAACTTGGAAGAGATATGTTACTTTTGTATTAAGCAAACGAACCTGTACTATGCTGCCAGAACACTTTTTGACAACTTATCTAAAAATAATTTGAGTATGTGCCTTTCTTTGTCAGTGTGCTTGCACATATTCTGATAATTATTTGGCACTATATATGCATATGGCTGTATTTGGTACTTTCCTCTCATGTGGGAGGGTTAGATTGCTCATTGGATAGGAACCTTTGATGAGCTGGCTTGTAAATTTTAGAAAATTGCTGCTTTTTAAATCTGAAATGAAATTCGATGAGAGCAAAGCTGTCCAATGTGAGCCTAAATAGTTATGGTGTTTTTTTGTGTTTTGTGATAGTAGACTATTGAAGATGCCAAAATCCCTTCCCGCACCACTTTGAGGTCCGCAGCATATCTTCTCTAAATGAATTTATAATGTCATTAATGGACTTACTGCCTTGACTTAAAAATATAGCAGTCCATAGCTGTTTCCTGAACAAAATTATTAGTTGGCTTTGGCACTGTCTCTTAACCCATGCATTAGGGCCAAGTACGCAAAAGACAATGTTTCTATCTACCCTATGTTTACTGTTTTCTTCCTTTCTAAGCAAATGAAGTTATCCGTAAGATCTGAAGGGATAACATTGTGAAGTACAAATCATGAAGCTTGCAATATTGTTGTAGCGCTATGGACAAGCTTTTTGTTTGTCCCCACGGAATTATGGCTTTTATTCTAAGGATGATTTTGTTTACCTGGTTGTCCATTTGGTTATTGTGTTGTAAATTCCTTGGTGGTCATTTATACATATGAGGGTTGAGTACTGCATATTGCCCTTTGTATATTGCAATATTTACATCATTAACGAATCTACAATGTCTATGTGTTGGCTGTTCAAATTTATTTTTAATGTAGCTTTTTTGCTTGTGCTGATTAACTTGAAATCGCAATATTTGACTGTTTGTATTGTATGTGGTTCTATGCATTGACTGTTGCATTGTTGTACCATGCCATCAAATTTATCTTTGAGAGCCTTATCTTAGGAAAAACTAAAGACGAACAATTTTGTAGGAAAGAAGATGATGCATTGATATCTGGAACTCCTTGATTTTTCCCTGTTTTGTCATTTCTATTTTGTTGCGGGCAATTTTATCTTTTCTGTTGGGTTCATTTGCTATGCGGTAGAGATGTTGTCAATAGTTAAGACAAAAAATGTACCAAGGATTGGACTGCTTCGAGCAATACAACACAGATCCTCCAAATGAAAGTAGCCAAAGCTGTTTGTTTGTTTGCCATTGCTATTGATAGAACTTACAGCGCAAAACAAAACGACAATTGATTGGAGTTGTATGAATTGATTGTGACTTTTATGGCATATTTCTGCATTACCCTGACTTGTTAAAGCTCTACATTAGATACTTGAAACTTATGCAGCCTTCGTGCAAAACAATGTCTGACTCAGTATATAGGATTATGTAGCTACTCATCTTTGACAGGGGCTTCAAATTAGATGTCCTAATGACTAGACTTACCTTAATTTTTTCCCTGAAAGATCTGCCTTGATGATTTTTTTCATGCTGTATTTTAGCTTTGTTTCTAGATTTGCTGTATTCAGGGAAAAAAAAAAACCAATGGCCTAGTATCAAATGATCAAAATCTACCTTTATGTTGTGTGATGGTTCATTACTTCTAAGAAATTTATGAGATCAAGATAAGCAAGGTATTCAAGGTCATTTTTTAATCATTCAATAAGTAGTTATGATTTTAGAGCATCTCCAAGAGACTTTATATGTTTTCTAGTTTACAGGAATAGAGATTTTGGTTTAAAAATGCCCTCCAACAGTTCTTCAATTGGATATCCAAATATGGATATCCTCTATATTCTGGGTTTCTCACTAGCCAAAGACGGAGAACGAGGATGGCTCTCTAGACTGCACAAGATCTAGAAAAGCTGTTGGAGAGTACAAAGATATATAGAAAACGATTTTTACTCAAACGACATATTTAGAGAGTAGATTTTAGAAAGGCTCTCGAAGATGCTCTTACAAGCCCACTCTTCATATCTTCAGGTACATTCTCAAACCATCCATGCTCCCTGTCAGGAATTGGATTGCTATTTATTATTTCTTTATTACTGTTCCTCTAGAGAATTGGATGAAAATGACGTGCACACTGAGAAACTTTGTCATGCACCAGATAGCCCTTTGCACGGTCCATTAGCTCACAATTCAAATACATGAATGGGATCCAATTGCTTGTCGATTAGGGAATCTTTGAGGTGTTGTCGGAATTTGTGTTAGCACTTGGCAAAATAATGGTGCAGAGTTGAGTTTGCGTGTGGTGCTGGTTTACTCTGTCCAGTCCAACAATAACAGACACATCACTAGTCCATTTGGTGCATGATGAGCGACGCATGGTGAACCTGGTTGGTCCCCGGAGCTGCTGGGGCGTATATGATATCGATCTCTGGTTGGTTTGACCCTTGAGGCACAGGTAGCTTGCTTGAGGTTCTGTTACCCCCAAGTTGCCACTGCGGTCATGAACTGAACCTCAGGTGCAGGCATGCAGAATGGTGCAGGCATGCAGAATTGTCCATCTGCAAAATCAGTGGCAGGGATCCTCGCAGCAGGCAGGACACAAAAGAAATTATCTTGACCATTTTCATGTCCAGCTGGCAATCGACAAGGTAATGAACGCAGCAGTTGGACAGAAAGAGTTAAGGCTCACTGTATTCATTATGCTTTGATATACTCTGAGCAGATCTTCCATAACTTGGTTTTGATGTCATCTAAGGCCTAAGGGCATGTGGGACTTGCTCAACTCCACGTTTTTCAGGTCTCTCCAAAAGCTCCACCGTGTGGCTGTAGAGTAGCTTCACAATGGAATTGGAGGTGTTTGGCTTGAAGATTAGCTCTAGCTCTAGGAATACGAGGTGTTTTCTGGGAATTGTCTATTGTGCTCTTGCCTTATTATGCTTTTGTATGTATGCTATTTTGATGCACATAAGCATTTATGCATTTGTAGAGGTAGGTGTCCCTTAAGACAGCACGAACTTTGTTTGAATCATGGAAACAAATAGCTCGCTATAGCCCGAATAGCTTCATGCGGCAGAGTGCCGCTATTTGCGTTCATGCACAATTTTGCCGCTATAGTCTGATATAGCTCCGCTAATCACGGTTGATAAAACGCTAAACACTATTCCCTTAGCTCGCTATTTAAAACCATG
>JAKNSH010519040.1:0-10053 GCA_027790015.1 Cymbopogon flexuosus
ACTTGCCTCTCATCTAAACAAGGCCCTAGGCCTTATTTGGGCTACAAAATGCAACTGGGCTGTGATTTCTTTTTTTGCTGCCAACTGGGCTGTGATTTTTGGAGGTGGAAAAGGTGCTCTTCTATCAACCGTTCGATACAAAATCAAGGGCATCGGGAAGGGAAGAGCATCTCCAATAGTTGTCAATTCTATTTGTCATCTAATAAATTTGGCAAAAGAGGAAAAAAAAACTATCTCTAACAGTTTGGTATTTCCACTTGCCAAATTACTTCGCTTGCCAAAATCCAGTCCCGCGCGCGCAGATTTCCGCGGCACGGAGGCAATTTTCTGCGGTCGACCCTTCCGTCGCCGCCGGCCAAACGCTGACACTTTGTTCGCTAACCTATCCCGTTGGATGTATCTCGTCAAGACGAGTCCGTTGGTGCTACTCTTGTCACCGGAAAGTTCACTACCGGCGTGCTATGGCCGGTCAAAGGGTCGCCCTGCCCGATTTTATTTCTCTTTTCCTGATCCTGATGTAGAATACCAAGACACATAATTTTAAATATATAATTTTAGTTGTATTGTTGAAAGTACAGGGTTTCTGATGCAAAAGTTTGCTTAGCAATTTGACCAGTACTATTTTTTTAGCAAACTATTAAAGATAATACATTATTTTACTATATATTTTAGCAATGTTGGAGATGCCCGCAACTGAAGGTAGAGAATCCGAGCCGCCTCCCACTCCCAGGACCCCAACCACGACTCGATTGAGTGCTGCCCAGCAGAAACGGCGAGATCGCCGGCGAGGGTTTTCCTATGACCGGTGGCGGAAGCAGCACACGGCGTCCGGCCGCCGCAGCCAGGAGTCGCGGGAGGCCCTCCGAGGCCTCGGAGCCAGAGCCGGGCGCTCGCCGAGCCGCGGCCGCAGCGGCGCGGCGCCGTGGCCGCGGCGACCATGGGCCCCTGCGCCTCATGGACGTGAGGCCCCGAACCCTCGCGCTCTTCGTGATTGCTTCCTTCGCCCTCGTGTCGGTCGGCTTCGTGGTGTATACTGGTGGGTGGTGGGAGGAGGCGGAAGGGGAGGGCGCGGCGACGCTGCGGAAGGTCGTGCGCTCCGTAACTCCGCTGTCAGCGCCCAGGATGATGGATCTGCCTCAGGTGATGTCCATTTGTTTGCCATGTTGCTTTGTCGAGCGTTCTATGTTCTGTGGGACTGTCTGGAACCCGAAGGTTGAAATTGCACGACAGCTAAAGCTAGTAGATAAGTAGTTTCAGGCCCTCTACTTGATCTGGGAAGGGTTGCTTTATGCATCCGTGAAGTAGTGGTGACTATGATTTAGCATCAGGTGAGATTGGCGCCATTAGCATAATCGTGCGCCACTTCATATTTAACAATGATAGAGTTATGTTGAAGTGCAGTAGTCTATACTGATGTTGGTACACGAAGCTAGTTAAATTTGTCAGGAGGTATGAATATGCTAACCTGGCGACCAAACACCACTTTTGATAAAATGCACACTAATATATGTATTTGTACTTAATATTATCAACTTGATTTTCTCTTGATCTAGTTTTTTCCCTTCTGAATGATGCATTTGAAAGGCTCTCATTTCTTTGAATCCTTAGGTTTTATTAGTAACCATGTTACCTTTCTGATGGTTCATGCCTAAATGATTGCAGTTTCAAAGTAACCACAAGGAAAGTTTGTATTGGGGCACTTATAGACCAAATGTGTACCTTGGAATTCGTGCAAGGTGCTAAACTTTTGCAAAGCCTCCCTATTCTCCTTCATAACAAGTTAATTACTGAAAATTATTCCCGTCTTGTAGTTCTCTACTGCTTGGACTATATTTGAAAGTTCATGTTCCTCGTATAAATAGTTTTGATGATAGACACTGAGAAGTCTCTCTTTTCCTTCATGTGGAGTCAATCATATTTATACAGTGAAGCTACTTCTATACTGTGGCTTTAAAATAATACACCATGCTATTTTTTTTAGTGAAAGTACTGCCTTTATGCAATGAGAATTCTTTGGAACCAAGGATTCAAGAATTTCTTGCTAATATTACTTATATTTCAGAACCCCTCTGTCTCTAATTGCCGGGCTGATGTGGATTGGCTTGAAAAATGGACAATATTTTCTTCGCCATGTTTGCCAAGATTCTGATGAGTTGAGCACATTTGGGTGGACAGCTCACAATGGTAGGGATTATGGACGTCAAGTGCTGGTTGATCATGGCCTATTCTTGACTACTAGTTTTCTGAAAGAGAAAGGAGAGAACAGTGGTTATGGTGGAGACTGGGCAGTTCGATTGGATGCTAGCAGTGAGAGGTAAATATACTTCCATTACCTGCAAATTGAAGAGAAGAGCATTTCAATCTTACGGAAAAGATGTTTTAACGCATCTCAGTTCGTAAACATACTAAACAGAGGATGGAAAGAATGATAAGTCTGAATTGTTTTCTTCGTTGCCTGATCCCAGCTCAGTAGGATATCACCTGTGATTACTTTCTTGCAATCCTACAAAGTTACCAAACCAAAAGAAATTTATTCCATGTTGTTAAACTTTCTCTAGGTCAGGCTTAAGTGATGTTCAAGAAAGCACCACACATCTTTTTTTCTACATTGCTGATGAAACTGGAAATCAGATCACTATGGGTTCATATGAACCTTCATCAAGAGGCCCTGTTCTTTTGGCATCTGGTTCACATGAGGAGATTGGTGATTGGGAATTACACTTGAGATCTGAGGTATCCTTGTCTTGATAGTTTTTATCTTTTTAACTGCTCAGTATTGTTTGCGACTGGAATATGCTGGTGCAACTCCATTTGACTAATTCTCATATGGATATATACAACTCTGTTTCTCACAGGACAATTTGGAAATTCACAGAGCTGGATTCAAATCAATGAATATGCATAACCTGAGTGACCTAGTACAACAAGCTGTTGCGACTAATGTATTTTAAACTCCTCCTCATTTACCTTATTACTCCCTCCAAAGCCTAAATTGTTTTGCGTTTTGAATTTATCCTAAGCCAAACTTATCAAGTTTTGACCAAGTTTATAGGAAAATATATTAACATTACAATATCAAATGAATCCACTATCAAAATATATTTCATGGTGTATCTAATGAATATAGTTTGACATAGTCGATATTTGTATACTTTTTCTATAAACTTGGTCAAATTAAAAAAGTGTGACTTGGAACAAAGCTAAAATGATTTACAATTTGCAATCGAGTGGGCATTTGGGAAAAACCAGAACATTTATATTTCATTGATTACCTTTCAATGTAGCTACTTATATGATTTATTTATCTCTAGGCAATGCAAACTGGAAACCTTAACCTACCAGACATTAATGAAGATTCTTCAAATATAATGGTCTATCAGGTAACTGGAAGAGGGCAAGGAAATTTATTCCATCATTATAATTATGTATTCCACATGTATGTGTGTAGCCTTTCGATAGAAAGAGTCTAGCAGCATCTTATTTCCTTTCGACTTTTGTAAAATGGTCAATGATGCACAACATGTGCTTGTTTCCTCAGTATAATGTCGAGAAGCAGGTGTTCCATGCCATAACTTTGATCACTGGCACGTCATATTTCAGTTAAGCATTAGCAATAGAAGTATATTAGCACATTAGCTGTGCTCACCGTTATGTAGTAGTAATATGTATGGATTGGACACATGGAGGATGTATTGAGGCTCTTTTTTTTTTGGTGAACTACATTATGTATTTTATTATTTTCTTTTGTTTCTTCAAAGAACCTATTTTATTTATTGTTTTCTACTTTATATAAGTTATATAACCAAATGTTACTGGTATTCTCTGTTAATTCTTCTGATCCATGTTTGCTGTGGCCTAGGCCTTATGTTGTTATTTCTTGTCAGCTATTGCATTATGATTTATACTTTACTTTATTTTGATTGATAGGTTTCCATAAAGACTCCTGCTCAAATAGACATAGTATTTGTGTCAGGCTCTGCCTCAAAGTCTCCAGTGAATGAAGAGCGGATTGGCAAGCTAACAGGTGATTCTGCTGCATAGTGCACTCATACTGCAAACACTATATGTGATTTTTCTGATTCTATTTGTCATGGTATGCAAAGTCACTACCCATATTCTTTACACGCTGTTCATTTTGTACAAATCTACTTGGCTCTTGGCTTGTTCTACATCCTTGCATAATTTTCTGGATCTGTTTTATCCACATCTTGTCATTGTGATGAATATGAAATTCAAGAACATTGTAAGCAGTAAGCACAACATATTTGTTGTCTTAGTCACTTATCACTAATGATGTCAGGTCCCATGCTGAGTGCCCATCTTGAAACAAAACAAAAGGAATTTGAAGAGAGATATGATCAAATCTTCAATGTAAATAATAAGGTGCGCTGTGTTGGATGAGTATTTTGTTTAACATTCCACTTTTTTATTTTGTTTTTGCAGAATCTGCAGTTGTTTTATTCTCACTGTATTATTGTTTCCTAGGAATGAAATATCTTTTTAATTCCTTGATTAAAATATTACTTTCCCAAGGGATATTACTCATTTACCTTATTGGCTCTTGTATTTGTTTGTGTATATACCAGTGTGCATGATAGTGTCATTAAGCATTTGTGTGCTTCAATTTACTACAGTTGAAAACATTTTAATTGTTAATTGATTTTTGCTGTTAGATAAGAAATGCTGTAGACAATTAGTAAAACTTGACTAAAGTTTTTGTCGTTGACCTATGCTGATGTAGTTTTCATTTTGATTAAGATTGATTCCAGAGAATTATCTGTTGGTAGAGCTGCCTTGTCAAGTCTTCTTGGTGGTGTTGGCTACTTCTATGGGCAATCCAAAATTGCACTTCCAAAAGGTTTTACAGTAAGTTTTAGGGCTTTACCTGACATCAGTTTCATTTGTTCATATGTTGTGATCTGCTCTTGTTCTCAGAAATTGTTATCTCAGGATTCTTTTTTTTTAATTAGCTGTATGTTATTTTTATACTGTTTTGTAGTATGATGCGTCTGAATGAATTCCTAAGCTACAAGTCACAGACAACCAAAACCTAATGCTTATGTTTCTCTGCCAGCAAAAAAATGGGGATAAGGATATTCCATACTGGCCTGCTGCATTATATACAGCTGTGCCCAGCCGCTCATTCTTTCCAAGGGGATTTCTGTGGGATGAGGGCTTCCATCAATTAGTCATTTGGTAACTAAGTTTTATCTCAGTATTCAACAAAGGTTCTCTGCTGTATGCTCTAACGCACATCCTCTGTGGTGATGCACAGGCGGTGGGATGTGCATATATCTATGGATATCATTGGGCATTGGTTAGATCTGCTTAATTCAGATGGATGGATTCCCAGGGAGCAAATATTAGGAGCTGAAGCTTTAAGGTTGTTTCTACTGTCACAACCAGTGATAAGTTTAGTGCGAACACACTGCTTATGACTTATATAATCCAACTTTTACAATCATGCAGTAAAGTTCCTGAGGAGTTTGTTCTGCAGTACCCTTCCAATGGAAATCCTCCAACTTTATTTCTTGCAATACGTGGTAAGCCATTACTTTCTTTCTTCTTCGTGTTGATGATGTGTTTATTGTATCTTGGGATAGAACTCTTTGTTTCCTCTTATATTTAGTGTAACTTGCCTGCATGGTATGCCTATGAAAAATGTTGAAGCATAACCTATAAAATGAATTTACAAACTGCAGTTTTCTGATCCTCTTTCTCCAATATTCAAATGCCATAATGTATGAAAAAGGGCCCGGCAAATAGTGCTCAAGGAACAGAAGACCTGTCGTGGGAATATTTACAAAATATATTAGTTTGTAACATTTTGGTGCATGCTTATCCAATTATAAGCATTGAATGCTAAGAAGTTTTGAAACTGGCAAGCGCCTAAAGTCTGTTAAACATATGAAGGTCTGTAGAGTTGAAGTCTTGAATTGGACTGTAATAAAGTCTTGCTTTCGATTAATTTGTCATGTGCCCTGTCTTGGCACAGATTTGGCAAGTGGTATACATGCACAGCAGTTTTCAGATGAGGAAGCTGAAAAGGTTTCCAGTTTCCTTGAAAGGGCTTATATACGGCTAAATTCTTGGTTTCAGTGGTTCAACAGTACACAATCAGGTGAGCTTTCTTTTTCCACTTTCATTTTCTGTACTCATACTGACTAAGTGTTGGAGTTTTAATGCTACTGCCACGGTTATTTTCTGAAACACACAAACATGACAAACCTACAAGCTGTTATATGGTGTACGGAGATGATAGTTGAAAGCTTAACAAGAGGCACTAGCCAGTCTATTGTTAGGTGCTAACTGTGGTTGTATAGTTAAAAAAAAAAAAAACAGAAGATGACATACGATTGGGACTTTGAAGCCTTCACTGGGTGCTATTAATTTTTAGAGTGTATTTCGGTTGCAGAATTTCGCTTTCAGTTATTGCTGGCTTCACTTCATAATTGTAGTCTGCACAATTTCTTATAAGACATGAACCTAAGCTTGATCAGAAATTAATTGTTGACACAGCTGATAGTCATTCCAGTCGATCTTCTAGACTTCCTTTGTAGCCACACAGATTTGCAGAACTGATCTCCGGTTGCTCCATACTTTATACTCTCACCTCAAGTCGGTGAAAAAGTATATTTGGTTCTAAACTATTCCTTTTGCAATTGTGGTCCTCACTGTTGGCTTATTTATCATTAATTTTTTTATAGGTAAATATGAAGGCACCTTCTATTGGCATGGAAGAGACAACATAACAAGAAGGGAGTTGAACCCAAAGGTTTTTACATAATTCATTGTTGCTTGTTCTTCCCATACTGATCAATCGGTCAAAAGCTTTTTCATTGTTGACATCTGGACTTCTGATGTTCCCAATTACTTTGCAGACTTTGACATCTGGATTGGATGACTATCCTCGTGCATCTCATCCTAATGATGAAGAACGCCATGTTGACCTTCGTTGTTGGATGCTTCTGGCTACAAACTGCATCCGTTCCATTGCAGAGTTTCTTAAAATAGACAATTCTCTTGAGAAGGTAGTTCAGTATGAATATAGGAACATGACTTGCTAATTCAAGTTGATTTGTCTCAATCATTGACTTTGGCTCTTTTCTTTGAAAACTTTGTTGAATTTTTGCAGGATTACTATAAGATGTCAAATCAACTTTCTGATTTTGGAACACTTAACAAGGTACTGTGCTGTCAATCCTTTTTTTTTTTTTTTTTTGAAACAAAGTACAGACGCAGACACAAATACATGGAAGTCCTTGAATTTTTGTATCATATTGGAATTGTTTTTTGGAGTTCTCTCAATTATTTTGGCCCTGTCTTGACTCCACCATAAACCTGATCCACCTTTTAAGCGTGAGTGGACCTCTCAATAATTTCCTCTGTATGGAATCTTCAAGAAAATTATGCGTTTATAAAAAATTCTGCCTTAAACATGGTTTTATTCTAGTTGATATACCCCTACTGTGCCTTTATGAGACTATTGGTTTAGTTCCAAATCGAAACAACCCGATTACTACTGCTTATTACATCTATTGGCATTTTTACAGTTGCACTTGGATGAAAAAATTGGTGCTTATTTTGATTATGGTAACCATACTGAAAAGGTCAGCACCGTGCTTCCTCTGAGCTTTGGTACTTTGTTTGCCACACATTATTCTCAACTTTAATTGTGAGGTTATTTTTGTAGGTTCGGTTGAGATGGTTTGATGTGAAAGACAAGGATACTATGAGGCGAGAGTTCTTGAGAGAAACATTACAACCACCTCAGCTGCAGTTAGTACCCCATGTTGGCTATGTCAGCCTCTTCCCATTCATGATGGGGACTATTCCACCTGTATATTCTTTACTTCTTCCTGTCTTGTTATCACTTACATGGTTTTTTTCTAATGTCCATCCTAATTAATAATCACATTTGACTACTCAGGAGTCGTGGGTTCTTGAGAAGCAGCTCGATTTGATATCTAATACTTCTATATTGTGGACAGATTATGGCCTTCGATCGCTTTCTAGAACAAGGTAAATGGTCATGAATTGGTCTATTATTTTTTCCATTCTTCCCTCCCCCTCATCCACCTCCAATCCTTCTCCCAAAATACCAGTTAAGTTGGATATCTGGAGTATATATGCAATTGCTTTCCTACCCTATGAACGCTTTAATGTGACTTGATGGAGTTGTCAAGCTGCATTCATTCTCCCGATTCCTTATTTCTGTAGCTCAAGATGGTTTATATAGCTATATTATTTGGTCATCCAATAACTGGGTTCTGAACTATCTATTGATACATACATGGCCCAGTTCAATATATATGAAGCGTAATACAGAGCATGACCCCCCTTATTGGCGAGGTGCCATTTGGATAAACATGAACTACATGGTTCTTTCCGCACTACATCACTATGCACATGGTAAGCTCTTTAAGTTCCTAGTTACCCTTTGCAAACCCTTCTGCTGGCACAATGATCTAACATTGTGCTTACCTTTAGAGAATGGTCCATATCAAGGCAGGGCAGGGGAATTATATGACAAGCTAAGATCAAACCTTATCCGGTGTGTTCATTCTTCTCTCGAGTTGAAACCAAAGAAATTAGCTGAACTGTAGCTTGTCTAATAGGTTGCTGATGCTGCTTTCCGGTTTTACATGTACAGGAACATCGTGAAGAATTACGATGAAACAGGGTTCTTCTGGGAAAACTATGACCAGAAGAACAAAGGAAAGGGAAAGGGTGCACGGTCATTTACTGGATGGACTTCACTTATTGTTCTGATCATGGCGGAGTCCTACCCAACATTGCATAGGTGAGATATACAGTGCAAACAACCAGAGCAGAAGATAGCTATGGCAGTTGGAATGAAAGGACTGACAGCTGGCTGTTGTTTAGCTTGATTTCCAGCCAGAATACTGGGAGAACTTCATTCATAGCATTAGCTGCCTTAGTCATGAAAATTTTGACAATAACTCCTGGTCAATCTGTTCAGCATCATTTATACAGTGATAGTGGTCATCACTGTTCACTCTCATCTTGTAAATTAGTTCCTCCAAGAACTAACTTTTGGGGTCACGAAAACCACCCCAGGAAAGCATGAGCATTTGGAAACATTTGGTTCTTAAAAGCGGATACTTTTTTTTTTAGGTGAAAAGCGGATACTATGTGGAGCTGTTATTTGCTATTGAACGTCTATGAATGTAGTCTGTTACTATGCTTTGCTGCTTTGCATTTACTTGCTAGAGAATCTGCACAGCACATTGTATGGCATGTGTTCTGAAATCGTTTAACCTTCTGGAAAGCTGGTCCTGTCTGTGCTGACTGCTTGTACTTTCCTTGCTGTGTCTGTAAGCATCATGTATCCCTGTTTTGCAAGCAAAGTAAAGTACTCCAACATTCTGAATTCTAATAATCGTCAGAAGCACTAGCTCCAGAACTAAATGTTTCCTTCCCTTGGTAAGTTGTTGGCCAGTTGATCACTGGGAAGTGGAATCCTTTTTGAACCGAGGCCTTGTTCTCTTACCCAAAAGTTAGAATTCAGAATTCCTGTAGCATTTCGTTTGTATTTGACAAATATTGTTCAATCATAGACTAACTAGGCTCAAAAGATTCGTCTCGTGATTTAGAACCAAACTGTGTAATTAGTTATTTTTTTATCTACATTTAATGCTCCATGCATGTGGCTAAAGATTGATATGATGGAGAGAGAGTGGAAAAACTTGGAATTTAGAGGTAAAGAGAACAAGGCCCGAGACCAGGTTGGTAGCATCGTGGATTCGTGGTACTGGTCAAATAATGAAGAGGGGAGACTTCCTGAATTCGAAGTCGGATTCCCGGTTGTATCAGGTTCAGGTCTCGCCGGATCGCCTGCCACTGACAACTTTGGTGCACGCGTCCACGCCATTACAAATGGAAGAGTACTGTATGTAGTTCCACGCCATTACGAAGAACGTGTCGTACAAATGCTGCTCAAAAGTCCAAATATGTACTCATCTCGGACCATGGAATTTCCCTTCTGGAAGCCGTTTTCTATTATAGGCCTTGTTTAGTTCTTTGAATTGG
>JAKNSH010519172.1:0-10462 GCA_027790015.1 Cymbopogon flexuosus
GAATCGCCATGGATCTGGTAACTGAATCTGTCATCTGACTAGCAGTGATTCTTCTTCTTTTTTTTTTTTTTTTTTGTCCTTGTCCGGAGATGCAGAGGCATGTCTGTGTCAAGGCTTTAGTTTTCCAAATTTAGCACCAAATTTACTATAAAAAAGAAAATTTTCCATCACATCAAAATATCGGCACATGAATGGATGGAGTACTAAATATTGATAAAATTAAAAACTAATTACACAGTCTCACAGTCTGGTTGTACTTTACGAGACAAACGTTTTGAACCTAATTAGTTTGGATAATTTTTACAAATACAAATAAAATGCTACAGTGTTTTTTTTTTTTTTTTTGTTGGTGCCGTGTTTTTCAAGCCCCAAATGTTGCTGTTTTTTCCTCTGTTCCTCTCTCTTTCGCAAGGTCTTGCCAACTACCTCGCTACAATGCGGGTCATACTCATACTTACTACGAGTTTCTTAATATGATCACGTTTTTCATGTACGGATTCGGATCCTATTTGAAAAGGTCGTACTGAATTGTGCGTGCTTTTGTTTATGCACTAGGTTTTTTGATGAAATGTAATCGATTCCACGGTATATGCTAGAGTAGAGGAACAAAGCTTGGATGTTGCTTCATTCTTAGTAAAACTGATCGGATCTGCCATATGTTGAGTGCGCCAAACAAAAAGCTCAAAGGCTAAACGTACGGCACCTTGTTTTGCGGACACCGTCCACCGTGTGCTAATTGCTAAGCTTAACTAGATACTCCAAATCCAAATCATTGAAATGTGATGCGTGTGGATTATGACTTCCTATGCATCGGTTTTGGTATCTCGAGTGCACTAAACTGTCTGCCCTTTAGTAATTAACTAGGGGTGTAAGCCATCAAACTTTACTGAATCTGTGTGCTTCGCATGTTGATCACGACTAGTATATGTACATGCTGCTGCTTGGTCCGAGTTACTCCTTGGATTAGAATAGCAATGAAGAATGCACAATTTGTACAAGACAACGAAAATCTACTATGTTGACAGTTAAATCTATGCCTCTGTATGGGTGTGGATCCTATTCTTAGTATTATATTTAAGAAAGTTGGTCCAAGTTGCTGGCCAAATCATTGATGGTTTTCCCGATCATATCACAATTTTGTTTTGTTGTCAGCGTGTATGCACTGTGACTATGTGAGTATGGAGCTTGTACGATTCAAAAAAAAAAAAATCATCATAGTTGTTGGCCAAATTATTCCTGTTTCGGGATCTTATCTCAAGCTGGTGGAAATCATTATCTTCGCCTTTTGTTATCGTCTTCCCTGATCAGTAGATATGCTTAAAAACGAGCCTTTTTAATGTGTTGCTCTTATCCGTTGAATATCTAGTGTTCCAAACTCGAGTTAGCTCATACTAACCTAAAGTAGTTAACTATCCAATCCAACGTTGTCGTTGTTGTCAATTATTCCTATAGAAATAGTTGCTTGGCTAATGACTAGGATCAAGTTGAAGATTAGACTACAGATGCATGCTCTTTCTTCTCCCTCCTACCTGTTGTTTGTGTGGTCAACGCTGCTCCATTGGTCTTTTCTTGCTCCCAGACGATAACGAGGAGTTAATCCTGTCGCTGTCCAATTGCCCAACAACGTTCTCAGAAATCAAATCACGCGGACATGTTTAGCTTATCGGATCAAGTTGTAGAGTGCCGGTACCTTTTCTCTGCTTTCATCTCGAGGTAAACTTTGATAGCAACTACCTTTTCCTCTGCTCGAGTTAAACTTTGATAGCAACTGTGTCAAGTGTTGACACTGTGGATCCTAATCGTTTCAATCAAGGACGTCCCTGTATCTATCATACTTGCCGTGGTTCCGTGTGCAATGGTAAACACCAAACGAAAGGACAACAAGATGCGGTAAAAAAATTATATCTTCTGCCGAGACAGCATGAATGATTACCGTTAACACACGTCTTCTTTTGGCAAACTACCATCGGCCATTTAGCCTGGAAACAGCAGTTGTCAGCGACTCAGCGTTGCTGTCTGCTCAACTGGAGCAAATGTGCCCATCTTTATAGTGCAGTAGATAGAATTCTAAAAATGTATCTTTAATGCTTGATTAGGGCCCTCTGAATCGTGGAATAGGCTGCTGAACAACATCTGACTGAGCCTGAAAGTTTCTGGACGGCTGGACCCATCATCAATCCCATCGCTACTCTCTTCTTGTATAGATTTGCTCCTCCTTTTAGTTGACACCCCACACGGGCACACTGGCTCTCCGTGCTACAGGCTACTACTTGCACATGACCCAGTACGGCGAGGCCACAGATGTGTAGCGTAGTTACGTGGCGTGCTTTATCCGTCCTCTTTGTTTTGCTGCGGCTCGAGAGCCTCACGACCATTCGCCTCGCCCTCGGGCAGTTTCGATCGTATGTCTTGATTTGTGAGATTCGGCATTCATGCCGCTCTGCTTGTATTTATTTGCTCCGATTCGTCATGGTGATCGAATGGCCTTTTCTGCTTTGTTTTGCAGTGCCGGGAACAGCTGAAGAGAGGACGGAGTGCCAGAGACCAGCTGTGCTCCCTGGAAGTGCATGAACTAGTCAGGGCGTACATGGATCAGACGCGCACGAGCGGTGCCGGTGAGCACCCCAGGGGGGCTCCCGGCGAGGAACCGGCGAAAAGGATCATCGGCGCAGACGCGCCCGCGGCGGCGACGGCGGCGGAGTCTGGCTTTGGCTGCTTCGACTGCAACATCTGCCTCGAGTGCGCGACGGAGCCGGTGGTGACGCTCTGCGGCCACCTCTACTGCTGGCCCTGCATCTACGAGTGGCTGCGCCCCGACGCGGAAGCCGAGGCCACGAGCTCGGCGCGGCGGCAGTGCCCCGTGTGCAAGGCCGCCGTGACCCCGGACGCGCTCGTGCCGCTCTACGGCCGCGGCGGGAGCTCCAGCGCCAAGAAGCCGCTGGCCCGCGTCCCGCGCCGGCCGGCCCGGCGACAGAGCGCGCAAGACGGCGGCGACGGCAGCGGCCAGCACCACCATCGGCACACCGAGACCGACGCGCCAGCCCGGACGACGCCGCGGCACCCCGCCCACGTCGACGCCCACGCCGCGGGGTTCGACGACGCCCTCCTCCCCACGCCGTTCGGGGACCGCGGCATGATGAACTCGACGGCCGGAGGGATGCTCGGGGGCATGGCGGTGGCCGTCCTCCCGATGGTGCTCCGTGGGCAGGCGCAGGCGCAGCCGCCGGGCATGTACTACTCGCACTCGGGCACGTATCATCTGATGAACCCCAGGCAGAGACGGTGGCATGTGGAGGTGGAGAGGTCCCTGCATCAGATATGGTTCTTCCTCTTCGTGTTCGTGGCGCTGTGCTTGCTCTTGTTCTGATTTTCTGAAGCAGGGCATGATGTTGAGAATGATGCGCGCCATGTGACGTGCTCTGTACATAGTTAAAGGGTTGAGGGTGCGATCTGAATATGGTGCGGGAGTGACGTATGTGCGTTTGGTCAAGTAAATGTAACAGAGCTTTGTGGTGATTGCATCACGGCGTTCAAGATGTTAAATTGAAAGCCAGCTTCTGAGCTCTGATCCTAGAAAAAGGAGAAATCGGTTTCGAAACTACAAAGGGCCCTTGAGGTGTTGGTAACACACTAACACACAAGGTACTGGTAACATAACATAGAGCGTCAGATCAATGTTTCAGTATCTAACTGTCACGCTACCATTCAGCCCTTTGATCATCAGTGTTCCCTATCTCTGGTCACAAGCAATGCAGCAATTAACTCGAAACGTCTGCAATGTGTGCACAAAAAGAATGTCATTCATGGCAGCTTACATGACTCCCTTTGCCAAAAGAACAACAGCACCTTGATTCAAAACGGCAGCTAAGATGTATTACGATCTATGATCATCCTCTGTCACCTTGTGTCACTCCACCTTTGTATGCATGAACTGCTGATTTTCCACCTGATTAATCCGGATGAGGATGTTCCCAGAGCTGGGCTCTTCTTCAGTCCACTTGAGTGAATTCTTCTCCACATACTTCATCACCTATATCATATTCAAAGTTCAAACAGTCAAAATTGCCATCCTCAGGTGAAGACCTATAACAGCATCTATGTGAGCTACACAGGAGGAGTCTGTTAAACATAGAATTTTTAAGGCATTCTGAATGAATGCCACATTAATTCAGAACATCTGATTCTGGAAAACCTTGATACAACACATCCACGTCCATTCAATGGAAGACAAGGAAGGGTGAAGGCAAAATTGCATGAAACATACTGACTATGCACAGATATATGTTAAATATTTAGCATGTTTTAGTTTTACTTTTTTTTATTTATTAGATCATTTCCATGTTACAAAATACGTATAGTAATGTTTTCTTGACACACTTTGTCTAGAGACCACTTCTCTACATAGCTATGAGCAACAGGGATCGAAATGAAGAATTTGATAAGATACTGTCCAAAGTGCAAAACAGAATGAAGTAAAATGTTGGTATGAAAGTGTTTTACTAATATTTTAATAAATAGGAGTTTTATGTCAATATTAGTATTTCAGATGAAACTCAAGGTGCACCCCAAGGATTGACTTCAAAATCATGCATCCAGTAAGCAGCAGATATAGTGCAAAAATCAGAAGTAATAGTTAGCTAGCAGATTCACACCTTTCTTCTTCTTTGTCCCATCTTGAAACTGCCATCATCAACACCAATGATAACTTTCAGGTAATCAAAAGCTGTAAACACGAAATATCAGAGAAATAAGATAAATTCCCAACAGATGAATTGATAAACTCAAAAGAGTCATGAACCAATATTACATGGAATGTTTGCCAGCTGTTTAAGATGGAGTCTCAAGAGATTAGATACATTTGCTGCATCTTGTTTGCGCAGATCAAGACAAAATTCATTTTTTGATTCTGTTTCCCTGCATGAAGCCAGTAATTGATCTTATAAGTACACACATTCTGAGGCTACAAAAAGGAAAAAGAAAAATAGTCCAATAATTCCATTCGGCATAAACGTTACACTTACTTGGGCTTGATAATCTCCCGAGCAGATTTCTCATCAGCCAATCGAGCCATCTGATAACAGCGCTTGCCCTTGATATCCAGAGAGTATTTCAGTTAGTAATATGTTTTCTTCAATATTGGTCTCTTTTGTAGCCATTATATAGACAAAACCTTCCCATGTTTTATGTTTAATAATTATGACCACAAATCACAGCTTTCACTTTTTATTATTAGAATTATGTAGCTCCAAGGTATTAAGCAGGCCAACAAAATTTTCAACACGTAATCTCTCCACCCATCATCTTCCCCCACCCCAAAAGATAAAGAAGTGTGACACTTACTTCCTGTATAAGATAATCAACTTCTTTCTGATTACCCTCCCTAAAAGCATCAGCAGCCTGCCATTTCAGAATAACATAACACCAGTAATAAATAAACACAATATGTTTACTGGAAACAAATTAACCAAAGGACATCATATGCGTTCTCAAAAAAAAAAAATGAACATCATTGTGGAACCACCTTCTCATAGTACTGTTTCATCATATCCCAGTGCTGCTTTGCAGCCCTGCGGTAGTTCTGGTATTCCTCCTCATTCACAGATGGTGCTACATATAAATCCAAACAACTCAAATAAGTTAAACATTTCTCTATGATACATAGTACAAACATAGGCTGTACATTTCTTTAGGGGATTTCATGCTAGCTGTTTTGTCTCAAGTTATCAACATGTTGCCAAAAAAAACACTTGTTCTGATTCAAGTCACATGTTTTGTGCTGTAACCACAAGCAACGTTAATGCACTTTGAGAAAGCATAGAACACAGATTAGAACTTGCTCCAATGTCTGTCTTACAGAGTGTCATTCTGTCAAACAATCATAAGTTTGACCAAGTTTATATGAAACCATATCAATATGTATGATACCAAATAAATATCACTAGATTCATCATACTATAAATTTCATAGAAAATCTATTTGGTGTTAAAAAAGTTGAAAATTTTCTTTATAAACTTTATCAAAATTAAAATATTTTGACTTAAGGCAAAACCACAATGACTATGAGAGACGGAGGTAGTATTTGCTAAGTTCCGCCAGACTTTAGTAGAAAAAATAGCCTTCCTACATATCCCACCGTTTAACTTGTCATTGGAAAGTATGAAACTTGTTTAGCCAAAGCCCTGCAGATAACTAAGCGTTCAGATAACATTTTGTCACGATATCAATACTCCATGGTTAAACACGCAACAGGTAAGAAACAAACACTAACTTTACTTTTTCCTACCACATTGCAAGTGGATGGGGATGTAAATGGAATGGAGAGCACATAAGTTCAGTACAAAATGCAGATACAAAGAACTAAATGACCAATAGATTACATATGTTCGAGTTAATTATGCGTTTTGACTTTAGAGTACATCAGCATAATATTTCAAGCCATCGGAAAGGTTGTATTATGGTTGGTTTTACTTGTTCAATTTAAAGTTCTTACATCTTCAAGTCTACACAGCAAATGTGTTCCATCCAGGCTTAACTGAATATGTTGGCACAAAAGACTGAAAATGTAGAAAAAGCAGCAGACAACTGGACAAAGATTTTGCACTCGATATGCTTCATATAAAATGTATAATAATCTAAATTCTGAAAACAAAGAGAGCACTAGTATGCTGAGTATACCTTTGCTACCTACGATAACTTTGACGGGAAACTCAGTAGAATATGTTGAAATGTCCTCAAGAGGTTTCAGGACTGGTTTCTGATACGGGACTCTGTTTCGATTTGCGCCCAATTCATATCGTTTTAATTTTGGCTCCTCCTCCAACCGTTCAGGTACAGTGAAGATTGCTTCTATCACCTCTCCTGGAGAAATCTTTGGCTTTGACCTCTGCATTGCCACTGTTGACTGCGGGCCTGAGCATCTTCCCTTTGGAACAGAACATTCTACTGCCACATCCTGCACCATCAATATATTACGGACCACAATCATTCAAACACCTATACCAAACGAAACAAATGCCAAATGCATTCAAATGACATTCATATATAAACTATCACAATAGAAGTTGACTGGGGAACTACCATTTAAAAATTGAAAGGGCACAAAAATTTTTTTTAAAAAAAACTCACGCGACAAATCAGGTACCGTGTCAAGCTAAAAAGGGCGGACCTAAGCCATATATGCTAAAGGTCAATATATCAGCACAAGAAATGGTGAACACTGATCAATCCAATCTGGCAAAAAAAGAAAGAAAGAAAGTAAAATGCTATATTCAGAGTTCAGGTCAATGAAACACCACACATTAATAAAGAATCAAAACATGTAAAGAACAAACAGTCCTAAGAGGAATTCAGATGAACATTACAGAGTGATTAGCACGTTGTTCATATACAGGAGTACAGTTCAGAAGTATACAGGTGAAGAAGCAGTAGTCTTACTTGTATCGCGTTATGTTTGCTTTCTGCCTTTTTGTCTGGATCTTTTTCAGAAAGTGACATTAATTCCTCCATGCTCTGCATACAACAGCAATATTAGTAGACAATAAGAAATGAAATAACAAATTGAAATATGTATGCACAGCTATATTAGTAAGCCAAGAGGAAAATGTAATAACAGATGAAACTATGTCCTATAAACTCTAAATGTTGAACTCTTTTCACTACATTTGCGACAGTTGGGAGTGGCATAAAATATGCAATAAACAACAATTACATCAGTACCTTCTTAATATCATATCCACAGCTGCCTGCAGAAGGAAATTTCAAACAATTAAGACATTTCTTGGTATATGAAATGAATGGGCGAAAATACAGGTCAGATAGAAGACATGCTAACCTAGAACTTCACGGATCAATTCCATACTGAGCTTAAATCCTTCACCAAGCATGCAAAACAAAAACTCCTCAACATTCCTGTCATTCAGAGTCTCTCTCCTTGGTGCAGAGTCAGATTCATCAGATTTCATCTTAAAATCATCCCGCATGTACTCTGGCAGTTCAACCCTAAGAGGTTTGTCTTTTTTTGATGCTCTACTCGCTGTTGTTGTAGCCCTGGTAGGTTCTTTTCCTAACATGCTGGAGACAGTACCAAATGCAGCACTAGACTTATGCAACTTTTCGGGCATTTTTGTTTGATCTGAATTCTCGATATGCTTTTCTTCAACTGCCTGCTCAGTCCGGGGAAGAGTTCTTGGTTGGCTTGAATTGTCTATACAGTTTTCTTCAACTGCCTTGTCGGTATGGGAAAGGTTAGTCTCGACACTTGACTTAACACCATTGATATGAGGCAATGAAAGTTGAAGGTCAGTTAAGAAATCTCCAGCTTTGTTGACATCGCCATTTGCTTTGATATATGCGTCAGCTATATCATCAAGTGAAAACGTACAGCTGAACACATCAAGCAATGTACTAAGTGCCCTGGTTTCATCGTCACTGGATGAAGTCATCGCATGGGATAGATCCATGGTGAGGACCTTCCCAAAAGGGAAACTCTTATGGACTGTCAGACCTGTCCAATAAAAGAAGTGTTCATCACATGATAAGTATGACACAGAGTGTAGGATTAATGTTATCACTTATCATCACAAGAAACTATTGAGAATTGTGAACAACGATGGTTGAGTTGCTTAAATACATGATAAAGTGCCAATTTCATGGTAAACTGATTTATATACTACTCCCTCTGTTCCAAACTATAAGACGCTTTGGCTTTTCTAGATACATTGCTTTTACCATTTATCTAGATATAGTATATATCTAGATATAGTATATATATCTAAGTACATAGCAAAAGCTATCTACAAAAGCCAAAACGTTTCATAATTTGGAATGGAGAGAGTAAGACACTAAACAGGCTAACAAACTAAGCTTAGTAGAAAATGTTCAATAGGGTCTGATAAGCTCTTGTGTTTCTTAGTTCTTCCAAGGAGTTTTTTGGTTTGAGGAAATGGTACAGGAACCACTTGTGCAGAGGTATAATAGCAAAATTGAAGGTACAAATAGACTCAAACCACTCAGTGCAAAGTACAAACTATTTGCCTGTGAGCATAATTTCTGGGCAGCAACTTCTAAATCCTTAGAGAATTGTCATGATCTTAGAAGTCATCACAGATAAAAATGAAGGGTCACAGTAAAAGCATGATAAGCATTCCTCTCAACATATTCATCAACTAATCACACATTAATGAAAACATTATCTGTGGAGATAAGATAAATACTACCAAAATTGGTATAGAATGATCATGATCAGAAAAATGCAGATAGAGTTGCCTCCTGAACTAAGTAACTGGACCAATAACCAAAATGTTAAAACAAACCCAAATGTAAAATTGAAAAGAGAAGAGAGAAATCCAAGCAACAAGGCAAAATTGGATATCACTTTCAGTTTGTCTATGTATGGTTCAAGCACAGGTGAGCAATAATTCCTAGTGGACAGATGATTATCACACACCAATGCAAGTGTGCAAGTAATGTTGCATTGCAGCACTAACCACTCAGTAAGGCCCTAACTGTACCCAAACTACAAATAGTCAAATACAACCACCGGAAGAGTCCAATAAGAGGGGAGTCCAAGCATCAGAAATACTAGCATGTCTGGATAGAGTACGCAAATAACCAACAAATGACATGCAACCATAGGTTCACACATCATTAGGGTCCAATAATTTAACATGAATTAAAAAAACTGACCAATCGAATGATCAAGAGTTCAACCATGGAAAACGCGAGTTGGGTACAAGGGTCGAATCAATGCAGATAGGAACGACATTGCCAGGAAGTCGCCCAGAGACGGGAAAAATCACTAGCTACCTGCTCCGATGCGCCATATAACCATCTAATCAGAGAACCCATGCCCAAACCCTTGAAATTCGAACCAAACCGCCGCGGGTGCCATCCAATAAGAGAACCCGCACCCAAATCCTCCAATGTCGAACCAAACGACAACGGGTGAACACACTGACACAACACGAGCACCAAAACTGAAATCGAGCGCGGGCAGGAAACTAAAATCGGAGAAATTACGAAACAGCATGACCGATCGACACCGACGCAGACCCCCGCTCGATCAGAAACGAGACGGCAACCCCAACAGGCCAACACTGAACCAACCAACCACGGGACACCCATGGCGGAGCAAGCGCACGAGATCAACCTCCGCCCCCCAAACAAAGCAAGCCCGCAGTGGGGTTCGAGTGCATTCTAGAAGGTTCTGGAACGAGGGAGGAAGGGAAGGAGGGAGGGAGGGGGCTTACGGCTTCTAGGGGCGACGGCGCCGCACGCGGGCCGCTCCACTGCCGCACTGCCCACTCCGCCCCCGCCGCTGCTGCTCGCCGCGGCGCTTTCTGCTTTCTGGTTAGTTTCGCGTGTACGCCTGGGATTTAACGGGGGGGGGGGGGGGGGGGGGGGCTGGCCCCCCGGGGGGGGGGGGGGAGGGTCTACAAAACGAGGGATATTATCAGGGCCGTCC
>JAKNSH010519257.1:0-11581 GCA_027790015.1 Cymbopogon flexuosus
CGAGCCCCGCGCACACACCACTCGTTGGCGAACGGCCGCCCCGGCTGCGGCGGTCAAACGCCGCCGCCGCCGTTGCCCCTGGGGCAAACCTGTCCAACCAACCACACCACCTCCGTCTCTACTGCCACTGCCACGTGCACGCCTCACGTCCGCGCGTATATATATATATACACAAACAAATTCCTCCCACGCCGCGTCGCACGCACATCTACCGGCCCGGCCCCTCTCTTTCTCTCCGCACAGGCCCCGGGTGTCCCGCATCCGGTGGTCCGGCCGGCCGGCCAGCCGCCATGAGGAAGCCAAAGAAGAGGGGCAGCCTCAACAGATGCATCTCCGCCGGCGGTAACAATAGTAAAGCGGCCACGCTAACGGCGAAGCAGAAGGTTGTCGTGTCCGGCCACTGTGGCGTCGTCGCGGACGCGTTCGACTGCGTCCCCGACGACCTCGTGCTCGCCGTGTTAGCCGGGCTCGCGGAGCGCGCCGGGTGCCCCGCCGACCTCGCTGCGGCGGCGCTACCGTGAGTAGCTACCATAGCATGTCTCTGATCCCGTTCCTCCGTTCCGTTTCTGATTCTGCCCGTCGGCGTCGCCTTTGTATCGTTCCGGTGCTGAGTCAGTCTTCTCCTGTGTTGGCCGACATGCAGGTGCAGGAGGTTCCGGGGCCTCGCGGCGCACCCCGCCGTGCTGTCGCGTGCGTCGGCTGCGGCCGTCGCCGTGCCTGCGGGCAGGTGGTCGGATGCGGCGCACCGGTTCTTGCGGCGGTGCGTGGCCGCCGGCAACCTCCACGCCTGCTACTTCCTCGGCATGGTGAGGTTCTACTGCATCGGGAGCAGGGCGACGGGGGCAGCGCTACTGGCGCGCGCGGCGGCGGGCGGGCACGCAGCGGCGCTGTACGCGCTCGCCGTGGTGCACTTCAACGGCAGCGGCGGAGTCAAGGCGGACAAGGACCCGCGCGCGGGGGTGGCGCTGTGCGCGCGCGCCGCGTGCCTCGGCCACGTCCCGGCGCTCCGCGAGCTTGGCCACTGCCTCCAGGACGGCTACGGCGTGCACCGCGACGCCGCGACTGGGCGCTACTTCCTGCTCCACGCCGCGGCGCACGAGCTCGTGATCTCCTCCACCTCGCATCGCCGCCGAAACGACCAAGAAGAAGACGCTGCCAGCAAGTTCATGGTCGAGTGGTGGGCGCTGCTGACCGCCAAGACAGGACAAGGAGAAGGCGACTGTAACACCGACGTCGACGTGCGCCTGTGCTCGCAGCTGCGGTGCGGGCGGCGGGAGACGCGGCGCCACGAGTTCCGGCGGTGCTCGGCGTGCGGGTCCGCCATCTACTGCTCGCGCGCGTGCCAGGCGCTGGACTGGAAGCGCGTGCACCGTGTCCAGTGCGCTGCAGCCGCTAGCCGGTGGCTCGCCGCCGGGAACGCGCAGTGAACGTGTACGCCGGCCGGCCAGTCCATGCTGCAATGCCAACGTCGCGCATGTACATGCCTTGTGAATAGTAGTAGTAGGTAGTGTGCCACTCACTACGTATTGCCTTGTTGTTGGTAACTTTTAGTAGGTGCTTGCGTTTCTTCTGTAAATTTAGGATCAGTCCGTTGTTAGGGATAATGATTAGAGTTGTTTGGATTTTATTTTAATGGTGGATTAGTGGTGGCCCAATGCAACAAATCTTCCACACAAATAAAAAAATAAAGAGTGGACATCTTTTTGGTGCGACATTTTATCGTGAGCCTATCGCCCTGCCCCTGCGGTCCAACACCCGTCCATCCTTCGTTCACACGTCCGTACGTACAGTAAAAAAAAAGGAGAATGCTCCTCCACTAATTCCACTAATCCTTCCTTGCGATAAAAAAGGAAAGAACCAGGAGTCTTTCCCATGTATGCCATTATAAAAGTTTACAATGCCGCACAAGCCACTGAAAAAGTTTGCCGCACGCTTGTGCCACTCATCTAAACTTTTTTGACACACGCCACTCCGTTCACCTCGAGTTAGTTTTGTGCCGTTTGGTAGCTCTTGCATGTGGGACCGCCCTGTAAAATGGACGATATTGCCCTTGGGCACAGAGGAGAGGTGGGCGTCAGAATCAGCATCTCGGTATCTCTCTCATCGCTCACTCCCCCATCTCGCTCCAGTCCTCCCCAAATCCTACATTTGGCGACGGCGGGACTGAGGGATTGCGGCGGCGGGCTTGCTGCGTGGCGTGGAGACAGGACCCTCAATCGCCCCCTCCCCATGCGGCGTGCATGGCTTGACTAGGAGCCAAGAATAGGATTGTGGTGGCGGACTTGCAGTGGTGCGGAGACAGTACCCCAATCGCCCCCTTCCCCATGCGGCGTGCATGGCTTGAATAGGATCCAAGAATAGGAGGCCTCCGGATTGGCGGCGCATGGCCGCGGATCAAGGGTCGTGCGCGGTGGAGCGGCCTCCGTGGCTTGCAGACGGGTGAGTGTGTTCACTGTTTTTAGCATGAGCAAGTGTTCTTGAGGACAAGCAAACTTAACAGATGAGCAAGTGTTCTTGAGGGCATTCTTGTCTTCTCCCACAGCCGTTACCCAGGCTTAACGTTTGATTTGGACCGAGTGGCTTGTGTGTCAAAAAAGTTTAGATGAGTGGCACAGGCGTGCCGCAAACTTTTCCAGTGGCTCGTGCGGCATTGTAAACTTTTATAATGGCATACATGGAAAAGACTCAAGAACCAGAGAGCCAACGCCAAGGCCGTGATTTCCTCCTCCATTCACTCGACCGTGATTTCCTTCCATTCTGGTATTCGCGGCATCCTTCTTTCACCTCTGACTCCACGAGCATCTCCAACAGTTTGCTAAAAAACATTTGCCAAATTTCGTGATTTGGTAACTTATTAAAATATATGGCAAGTGAAATAATTTATCATCTCCAACGGTTTGCTAAAAATCACTTGCCAAGTTGCTAAGCAAAATTTTGTATCAGAAACCCTAGACTTTTGATGATACAACTAAGACCACATATGTAAAACTATGTATTTAGATATTTTACATTAAGACCCAGAAACGGAAATAAAATTATGTAACTATCCTTCTTCTTGTTCGTCTCCATGAGATGGAGCAGAGATCTCGCCGAGATCATGCCAACGGAGGCCATACAGAGTTTGCCTGAGCGTTTGAAAGAAGCGGAGGTCATAGACGCCGGAAGCGCCGGCGAAATTAACGACGCCGTTCAACCGATGGCACTCGATGTGGTTGAGCGCCACGTTCCTCTGGTGGTCCGCCTCATCGATGGTGTTTTCAGCACCGGTGAAAAGTTCGTGGCATCGTAGGTGTCTAGGTGAGGTGACGGAACATGAGCCCGGTGCCGCGCAAGAGCTATCCGTCCTCGCCGTCGCAGTCTGTCAGTCCGCAAGCGGCGCGGGAAGGAATCGGAGACGACGAACTCGCGATGGCAAGTGGCGCGCGTATTTTTACGCGCGTGGATGAGGGATTTGGCAGGCTGGGAAAAATAACAAGTAATGTTGGCAAACTGTTGGAGAATGAATTTTCATTTGTTTTACTAAATTTTAAAAGATGGTAAGTCATTTACCAAACTGTTGGAGATGCTCAGGGCAGGTATATTAGTGTTGTCTCATAATTTGTCTCATAAAGTACCACGTAATTTAAGACGACTTAATAGACTATATGTACCATGGTTGTCATTCTAAGTTGTCTCATAGCAACTCGCAATTCCTTAATTTATGGAGAGAGTAAAAATAGGATTGTGAGGTATATGACAACAACATCTCGTATAATGGTAAAATAGTCGTCTCATAGTCATAAATTTTAGCTCATGAGGTGGTTGTTTCGCGAAACAACTACCTCGTACTCTCTCCTCTCTTTTTTCTTCACGTCATCGAAAATTCTATGTGGAATACATGAGACGAAGTATAAAACTGCTTACGTATAGCATTGTACCTGCCCTAACGCCAAGCGAGACCTCCTCTTCACGACCACGACTCACGACTCTGCACACCGCACCACCGCATGTGACGCCTGCAGCCACCGAGCCTTGCGCTCCGCAGCACGACGCACCGGTGCTATTTCCGCCGTCGGTGGGTGGACTTCCCTCAACTTTGCCGCCTCCTTCCCGGCAGTCCCCGTGTCGCCGCCGTCGATCTGTGTGTCCTGTGCAGCGGCGCCCCTATAGTTGCTGGCCAGCCGTCGGAAGGGCGCTTGCCCTCCACTCCACTACCGTCGGTGGGTGGACTTCCCTCCACTCCTCTGCCTCCTCGGCAGTCCTCGTGCCGACGCTGTCGTCGATCTGCGTGTCCTGGCCCGTGGCGCCCCCTACAGTTTTTTTTTTATTATTATTGAAGGCGCCCCCTACAGTTGTTGGCTTCGATTCACCTCCAAGCCCGCTGGACTGGGATTTGCGAGTTGCGAGTTGATGTCTCCCGTGCAGGGCAACACCCTCCAGGCCCAAGGTGAGTTTCCTTTGTTTTCCTCTCTCTCTCTCTCGATGTGAATAGGAAGGGTCCCTATTTTTAGAGATTAGCCATGCATACTATGCATACTACTGACATTTTAGGTCAAGGTGCATTTGGTTCCATTGACCATGCAGTGCATCTAGCTAATAACTTACTATCTTGATGATATTATAAACTGAGAAATTTGTTTACCATGAAATGTACCTGTCATGCTATACTGAACTTGGAGTGACACGAAGCCTGCACATCAAGACTGTTCAGCAGTGGTGTATTTTTAGGCTACCGGATTCCTGTATATTTCTCCACATTGCAGTCAATAAAATAGCTCTATCCTGTATTCAGGAAACACGCCCGTTTCCAGCATATTATGTAAGAGTGTTTCTGAAGAAGCCACCTTTAACTTACCACACAGTAGCCATGAGATAGATTACTTCTGCTTCCGGCAGTGGTAGACTCAGACTCAAAGCAAGTGTTAGAAAGCAATAGAGCTGTGTATCAGGTTCTCTGCGAGGAATCTTCATTTGCAAAAGTTGGTGCTCCAGCGCCCTGTAAGTTGAACACTTTTCTATCGATCTAGCATGTGTATGGACATTTTTTTAAAGAAATTTTAAAAAGTTCCGCTTACGTGATTGCATACAGCCAAGAGATTGCATTTCAGCTCAAAGATTTCAACGATAGTCGTAGTGCTGGGCTGCACTGCCCATATGTACTGGGTCTTGCACTACATATCAGCTTTGGGTTAACTATATTGGCATCTCTTCCTCGAATGTAGTTTCGTTTGCTGCTAGATGTTTCTGAATGAATGGTAGATCTATGCACATTTGGATAGACAACTTTTTTGAGATGAGCGGTTCCGGTTGTTTGTAATAATATAATCTAATCTAATATGCCATTCAGATTTCACAATAATCTAATCTAATCTAATATGTCATTCAGATTTCACACCAATTATGTTACACTGACTATCACGCTCAAGAGAATAATTTTCTTTAATCCCTGAGCAAGTATATTTCTAAGTTATGTATAGGTTCAGAGGAGTAGATTATTTGAGGTTGAGAAGCAGTTTCGATATATGCTTCACCCAGTGAAATCTGGTAACAGGCACACACGGAATGATATATGCTCTGCATCCTCAATCCTGAACACTGCAATACAGTGTTGTGATTCATAATCTATAGAGTTCTTTGTTTTTGGTGGCATATTACTGTACATTAACAGTAACGGGCGCGCTGTCAAGACTCAAACACAGACTCAAACACACTGTTCATCCAATAGTAACGGGTACACTGTTCCTTAACGGGTCCGGTACTGTAGCATAGCGGGTTGCACTGTTCACTAACGGGTTCGCTATTATTCCATAACGGCTCGTACTGTTTTATAACGGGTCTAATACTGTACCACAGCAGGTCGTACTGTTTGCTAACGGGTCTGTTACTGTTTTACAACAGGTTCCACTGTTTCATAACGGGTTCACTGCTGCAGCTTAGTGGGTTCAATTTCTTTTCTTTTTTCCTCAAGCCCGCGCGCAGCGCGGGAGGCATCCCCTAGTTAAATTAGTATTTGTATTGTATATTTCCTGACCACTATTTTTCTTAAACTTTGGTGAAATAATATCAATAATGCATATACTTCGATTTTCCTCTTACGTCCTTTTTTGCCTCAATGGCTGCTTGAGCTATTGAGGAAGAATCAGAAACCTTTGCTTCAGTTGTCGATTCAATAGTTTGCCTATCTCCTTTTGTAGAAAGTGAAAAGGACTCTCCTTTGGTTAAAGATGGAGTCCGTTTGTTGAAACTGCATAGTCCTGTAGCTTTTACACTCCATTTCTGATCCCAAATTGGGTACGCAAAACCAAGTTGGGTACTGATGTCAATTTTTAATTCTGCCAGGATGTGAGCATGGCATGAAGGCTTTGTTTCTGAATTAAATAGTCCGATACTGCTTTATGAAACAAATATATACCACCATTAAAAATGTAGTATGATACTCCTGCTACCAAAATATATGCTGCCTTTTTTTGGGATTTATTTTTGGAATAGTAGCTTATACTCCCTGCAAAATAATATTATACTTGTTTTTGTTATAGAACGGTAGTACATACTCCTAATAAGTAGTATATACAATTCGTGACCTGGTTTTGTTATCTTGGGTTATTATATTTCTTTATTTGAGCCTGTGTCGATCTTCACAGAGATTTGTTACTTACTTTCCAAACGCTGCAGGGAAGGAGCTATTCACCATCTTAAAGTGTGTTCCGAAAACACTGGACATCAAATTCATTCACCAGGTGATTGGCAGCTCGGAGGGTGTCTTCTGAATGTAGCTAGGGGAGCTTGAAGAGGAGTGTCTTCTGAATGTAGCTAGGGGAGCTTGAAGAGCTGTGTGCTATTGTAGATGTATTTTTCGTTGCATTGTCTTTTTGGCTACCGATTTGGTGGTGCTGGGTGCGGTAAGAGTGTTGGCTAACATGTGATCTCTTACATGAATCATAGATATATATCTCATTGATGCTTACTAAAGTAACTTAAACAAATTTTCATATTATTATTTTATCTTGCGATCCGTGTATTAATAGTACAAAAGTTTAATGTCCCATAGCAACGCACGGGCACACTATCTAGTGTTAACAAATGTTAGAGTTCAAATGAAGGAACGGTACCGAATCTGAGTCCTAGCAGATGATGATGCTAGTTTGTTGTCTCTGCGAGTTAGGCAAGGCATGCCGTCGGCGTGGTGGTAGGGTGTTGTTCTGTCTGTCGTGTGATGAAAAAAGAAAGAAGATGCAAGGTTTTACACATCGTGTCTTCTCCCGTCACGCAGCTTTTGCTTTGTGAGTAGTATGTCGTTGCCTATACTCCAATAATAATCAGCTGAAAATACAAGGATCCATGCTGAGCAAGAGATCTTGAACCTAAGTGCACACAGAGAGCCTACCAAAGTTACCTCCTCTGTTTCAAAATATAAAAGCGCGCATGTGTTCCAAAATTTGAACTTTTGTAACTTGATTTTGACTAATTGTCAGTCTAATCATATGAAAAATTTGTGCCACAAAGTAGTTGTGTTAGATTAGTATTTTTTAAATACTCTTAATGCTTTTTAAATACTCTTAATGCTTTTGTTGCGACAAAAATAAATTATAGTAAGAGATATTATAGTAAGAGATATTTGGTGTAAATTGAGCATAACTCCGATAGTTTGTTTCATTTGTGTGGGCGGCATTTTTATTCTTTCGGTGGTAGACGACATGTCTGTCGACCTCAGCAGCAAGCTTGATTCAAACGTACTGTGTATGTGTAAATCCATAGCAGTGAGTTGTGCGCGCATGCATTTATAAGAGTGCCTATGTCTATATAATTCAACGAACGATGTTGTGCAACTCTAAAGAACATGTTCTTGTTTGGTTTGCAGCCATAGTTTATCTTAACTAATGTTAGACAAATATGGAAAGTCATAAAAAATAATGTGGTTAGTAGAAAAACACAAATATGTAAACACTCGCAAGAGGTAATCCTATGATTGTACATGAAAGCCATAGTTTATCTTAACGGAGTATTGATTTTTTCTTAAAACACACGAAAGAGTTCTTAGAAATTATTGATGGGGTTTTGCTGAATTTTTAATATTATTTATCCGTTAAGATCTTCCTTGAATTCCTTTTGAAATTGCTAAACTACGCTGAATTTTGAATATTATTTCTCCGTTAAGATCTTCCTTGAATTCCTTTTGAAATCGCTAAACTACAACCATATATATTTTTTTATGTTATCAGACAACTTTTCTTTTTGATCATTTGATGATATTAGAAGTTTTTTTAGAGTAAATGATGGTATCAGAAGTGATCCAACTGCAGTTTTTTAAAGAAAAGGTGATCCAACCACTAATTCTGTGATGTTTTATGGTTAATTCTATTTTGCTTGTGGGCTCAAACCGTTAATGGTTTGAGGGCTGAAAATGCAGCCCAATAACAATTGTTATCTTTTGCGTGGGTCTGCTATGTTTTTTAGGCTGCACTCTTGGTGGGTTGTAAACTATGAACCATTTATTGCGAATTAAACAAATTTGTCGATTCATGCACTGGTTTTCTTCTTTGTAGCTTTTTCCTGATGAAATTTTGAAAAATCAACATAAGTTTTGATGCAAAAATAAAAAAAAAATGTAAACAAGTGAATTCTCTTATTGTTTTTTTCTAGACACTTCACCATGATGTACATATTTTTAGTACAAAATAAATATGTGCACGTGTATTGCAACAACAATACTGTTTCATAGTCACTTCTATCCATGCCAATTACAATGAGGTAACTAGTTGGCCTTGGTCCATGTAATGAACCATCATTGGTTTTTCCTTGCTAAGCATGATAATCATATATTGCATCATGAAAACCTCTATTGCAAAAACGTGGCAATTTTTTAGGGACATTAGAAAAATTTCCTGATAAACACCATTAACTAGAAATTTATCTAGTATCATTATGAAAGCATGTATCTTTGTTGTAAGACTCCACATCAAAAATTTCAAGGAACGAAAAAGACATGACCTACATTTGTAGGAGACTTTTTGGATGGAAAAAAAAGCTAACGGCAGCACAACTACATTTATCTTGATTATTGATAGATTTCTCGTACACAGAGAGAGAGAGAGATGGTACTACCATAGACCAGAAGATCACTAACGGAAACGACCTAGCAAGAACTAAACTCAAATCTCAACATTAATATTCCCTCGGGCGCACATACCAGCTAAGTTATGTGACACATGTCACTATAGAACTAATGATTTTCGTCAAAACAACGATTTTACCCAACCAGTAGGAAGAAAGGAAACTTCGTGAGAATCAAAATAGGAAGAAAGTAGAAATTGATAGACAAAATTTTTTAAAGATCAACTAGTGAGTGACTGGATCAATACAACTAAAAAACTGGTTCTTGGGAAAAAAAATTTATGAATCCGCTTATGTAATAAAGCTGATCCACTAAGGGACCAAGCAATGGTGTAGTATCAGATCCTAATCTCTGAGTTGACGATGTGTATCAACAAAATACCATGTTTCTCCAATGTCACTTAGCAAACTTTTTGCCTTCACGAAAAGTAACTTCATGATGAATAATTCGATATAGCTGGTCTCTAACTAGGCCTAGTTCATTAGGTCCTAATGACTTGAAAAATAGGTCGCAAGGACCACATCCGCATGATGTCCAATTTACACTTATGCTAATAATAACTAGTGTGTTAGCTTTTCCTTAGATATCACTAACACTTAATAATTACTAAAAGATGGCCGAGTTTTTTTTTTACAAGAAAATTATCGATAGATTAACAGCAAGAAGCTGTTAGAACCATTACATTGTTAATGGTTACAAATTGGAGTGCTCTGAGCAAAGGGCACCCATGAACATGTTGAGGATTTGTACAGACACCTGAGAATGTATACTGATTGGAGTTTAAACTACTAAGTGCTTGTCTAGCTAGTGAATCTGCCATCAGATTGTGCGTTCTTCTTGTCTTGTGAACAGTGGAGTTTGTAGCAGCCACTCTAGTACTGATGATATGAGTGAACGGTTTGATTCTCTAATCTGGTGGATTAGAGAGATCAATGCCGTTTAGAAACTGAACCAACTGTTGGTTGTCGGATAGAATGCTTGCATTGTTGAGGTCCAAATGATTCAGCAGGGTAGCTGCAAATGTAAGAGCAGCCGTCTCTGCCATCAGTACTGATGAAGTTTCCTGCATGGCCGCCTTAATGAATATACTTAGAGGAGTTTGCATCTCAGTATTGATGATGAAGATGCCAAGCCCTGCCTCTCTGGAATCAGGACCAGACAAGTCTGGTAGTGTTGAGGCATCAGAGTAACACCGCGTGCCTTGGAGCAAGGTTGGAGTGTCGATCAACCACCTGTCCAGATCATGTATTTGTAGTGGCATAGAAGCTGCTGGTTGCTGATGGTGAGAGCATGCACCTGCTTGGGATGTGGTTCCTTCATAAAAATCGTTTGTACCTTGATAATGAAGTGTCGCTGTCGCTGGCTGCTGATGCATCCAGTTTGGGTTCCCTGGAGTTTGTTGTTGACGCTGGTCCTGATCCTCTAGTGGCCGAGAGTTGTCTTGCAGATACTGAGCAGGAACTGCTTGCTCTCTCAGAGCATGCAAGTGGTTATTCATATGAGCATTTGCTGCATTGTGTATCTAAATAGATGACCAGTTCCTTCTCTGAAACCTGTGATCATTCCTAGCCTTCCAAATATACCATAGAATGAATAAGGATCTAAAAATGATATCATTAGTGGGGTTAGGAGATATGAGAGAAGGTAAAGTTGTTTGGATGCCATCAATTTCTTCAGGAATGTTATTAGTGATGATGGGAGGGTTGGCATTGGACCAAACTTGTGTGGGTAGAGTGCACTTGAAGAAGAGGTGCTGGTCAGTCTCTATTGCACCATAATAGGAACAATGTTTGTCTATGTGAACAGAATACCTACCTGCCCTTTCACCAGTGGCCACAGCTCTTCTAATGAGTCTCCAAGCAAAGGTCTTGAGAAGAGGTGGAATAGCCTTGCTTTTCCAAACTTTCTGCATAATGTTATTGGCATCACCGCCTATGCTTCTGGATCCTTGGCTGGGGAGCTAATGTACCTGCTAATGGGCAAGATAAGAATAAACAGTTTTAGTAGTGCACAGACCATTTTTAGCTGGTGTCCATCTAAGGGTGTCATTGCTATCAGAGGTAACAACAGGAGTGGCTTCAATAGTATTCACACCCTTGGCACTAAAGTTGGTGGAGAGAAGGTTGTGGTTCCAAGTCTGAGTGCCTGGAACCCAAAGGTCAGAAACTTTTTGGACTCCAAGGTTCCGACCAGATAGAGGAATTTCCCTTATGAATTTGGTAGATGGAATTGGAGGTCAGGTGATGTTTGACTTGCATGATAGAA
This sequence comes from Cymbopogon flexuosus, assembly GCA_027790015.1. Taxonomy (NCBI): domain Eukaryota; kingdom Viridiplantae; phylum Streptophyta; class Magnoliopsida; order Poales; family Poaceae; genus Cymbopogon; species Cymbopogon flexuosus. The sequence continues at coordinate 11,357 of JAKNSH010519257.1, forward strand.
GACCAATAGATAGATCTGGGGCTCCTGTCAGGAGCATTCTAGAAGGAATTATAAGGGTGATATTTGACCTTAAGAATGGCAGAGAGGAGAGGATTTTTGTTGGTGGCTATGTTCCAAGCAGAGTGAATGATAACACTTTTGTTGACCACCCCCACATCCCTAATGCCAAGACCACCTTGTTCTGTATGTTTGCCAATATCATCCCATAAGCGATAAGCTATGGGA